>JACBKR010001109.1:0-44622 GCA_014218235.1 Colocasia esculenta | reverse complement strand
TAACAACAAGGCCAGACTGGTAGCTCAAGGCTATTTCCAAGAGGAAGGCATAGATTTCGACAAAACCTATGCACAGTAGCTAGACTTGAGGCAGTTAGGATATTACTTGCATATGCTTCTGCATTAAATTAAAACTCTTTCAAGTGGATGTAAAATCTACTTTTCTGAATGGTTTTTATAAAGGAAGAGATATATATAGAACAACCGCCTGGTTTTGATGACATGTTTTCCAAATGATGTTTTTAAGTTGCATAAAGCCTTGTATGGATTAAAGCAAGCACCTAGAGCTTGGTATGAAAGGCTTAGTTCGTTTTTGTTGTAAATTATGGTTTCATTAGAGGAAAAGTAGAGATTGCACATTATTCATTAAGTCTAAACTTAAAAATGTGTTATTTGTTCACTATATGTTGAGATAATATTTGGCTCTTCTGATGATCTCTTTGCAAGTATTTTGAAAAGCTTTGCAGGGAGAATTGAAATGAGTATGTTGGGGGAGCTCAACTACTCCTCGGATTGCAAATCAAACAAGGAAAGGAAGGATCTCACATCTGTCAAGACATCACACCATAGAATTACTAAAGAAGTTGGATTTGAAAACGCCAAGCCACTGTCAACACCCATGAGCACATCAACAAGGCTAGACAATGACAAAAATGGTAAGAAAGATATCAGGAACTTACAGAGGTATGATAGGTTCATTACTTATTTAACAGCAAGTAGACCTGATATATTGTTTATTGTATGCATGTGTGCTAGGTATCAGGCAGACCCTAGAGAGTCTTATCTAATAAGTGTCAAAAGGATCTTTAGATACTTAGCAAAACTCATGATCTAGGATTATGATACCCAAATTCATGTGAATGTGAAATTCATTAGTAGGATATTCTAATGCTGACTATGCTGGATGCAAGGTAGATAGGAAAAGAACCAGTAGATGTGTCAATTTCTTGCAGGATGTCTGATTTTGTGGTCCTCAAAGAAGCAAAATTCAGTAGCACTGTCTATAGCTGAAGTTGAGTACGTGGCTGCTGGAGCTGTTGTACACAAGTATTATGGATTAAACAACAACTTGAGGATTATGGACATCAGATCAAGACAATTCCATTACTGTGCGACAACACAAGTGCAATAAATCTTACCAAGAATCCAGTCCAGCATTCAAGGACAAAGCACATTGAGGTTAGGTAATTTATTCATGATCATGTAGCTAATGGTAATATAAACATTTTTTGTAGATACACAAAATCAGTTAGCAGATATCTTCACAAGGCCTTACCTGAAGAGAGATTTACTTCTCTTAGAAGGGAACTAGGCATGTCTAAATTGTGAAAGATTTATCTGTATAAAACTAAATATAAAATTATTTCAGAATAACCAAATTTTCTCTCCCTGTAGTTAAGCAAAATCTCATTAAAATATATTTGTTTCTACTTATCTGAGGAGGTTTGATTATTTTAAAGTATTTATTCCTCGAACAGGTCACTTTGTCGTTTTCTGCCATTATGGCGCATGTTGTTTCGAAAAGTCACTATTAGTCTTTTGATAAAAACCTGAAATCTGTGTTACAACAATGTACCCTTCATCTTCATCTCCTTCAACTTGCCTGAGGTGATACCTTATCGACTCCGGCATATCGACTCTCTGGGATTTCAAAGCTTCCAACTCCTTCCCGCGAAAATTCTTGAGGGCTTCTACTCCTTTCCTCATTCCAATCATCCAGAAACTTTCCCCATTCAAATCCATGGCGCGTCTGGTGTATCCGGCAGCGTCGGGGGCTATGGAGCTGCGTTCTTACCGTCGAGCAGCAAGAGAGGTATACCACTGTGAGATCAAGGTCTGTGGCAACTAGGTAGCGGACGTTGTAGACTTGCAAAAGAATGGAATGGGCAGCATCATTGCAGCAATGGGAGGATGAAATGGACGAAGATGGCAACTCTGTCAGAGGTGAGTTATCCAGACCTAGTGAAGGCATTTTACGTTGTTTGAAGACTGAGGAGGATGGGTCTCCTAGACATCCACTATCAAAGGAACCCAGATTAAGATTACCTATGAGCTTTTGGAATTTTTATTAGAGTTTGCACCACCGGTCACAATGGGGTCACACTGTGGATATCCAGGCAAAGGGATTAGGGATTGTTGGTCCCGAGTACAAACTGAAGGATGGGAAGATTGACATCAACCAGCTGAACGCATTCAACCGTCTTCTGCATTTCATTGTTTGCCAAATATTGATCCCAAGGAGTGTAACCCTTTTCGACTTGTACTAAGGCAGACTCCGATATGATGTTTTAGGCTACCCAGAACCTGAGCATAAACATGGATGAGGTTATATAGAAAGGATGAAGTTTGCATCCGCTCAGTTTGAGACAAGAAGAGAAAGCTAAATGTGTCCCTACCATATGCACATCTGCTCACCAAGGTATTTCAACATTTTGGCATTAATTGTCTAGCAGCAGTGTCCGAAAAGATGGGGCAGGCTATTTGCAGCAAAAACTTGAAGAAAGTGGACTCTCACTGATTAATGGTGTATGGACCAAGACCTCAGTGGCTGAGGGTGAAGCCATTATTGGCGAAGCCCAAGAAGTCCAAGAAGAGGTAGGAGAAGCAGCAGTAGCAGCAGAAGTACTAGCAGGACCAGAAGTTCAAGAGCAACATCAAGAAGTTATCAGTTCAGAAATTGCAGTGGAACAAGAAGCAGTATCAGCAGAGGTCAGAGAAGAGGAATCAGTGATCATTGGAAGTCAGATTGAAGATATTCCTCAAGTGAATATTGAGCCAATTGAGCGAGCTTCAGAGGCTATCAACCCCATTTCAATTGTGGCATCTATCTTAGAAGTGTGCTGGAATCCATTCCAAGCACTCAGGGGGAGCCTGACAATCCAGTGAACTAACAGCAGATGTTGTGGCATCTGGCCACAATCAAGAAGCTGTCATGGAGGATGCTCCTATTCAGAGGGAGCAAGAAGAAGAAAATGTTCCAGAGGTTGTGGCATCAGGCCACATTGCAGACATTCCTATAGAAGATGCTCCTATTCAGGGGGAGCAATTTTTTGAAAAGGAAGCACCATCTCAAGGGGAGCACACTGCTAGTGTCCCCGTTGATGATCAGTTCAGAGAAGGCATTATGGAAAGTGCCTCAGGTGAAGAAGATAATGATGAATATGTGGAGCCCGTTGCAAGGGCAAGCAACAAAGGGAAAGAACAGCTTCTGGGATTCCCCTCTTGACAGGAGGTCTCATCAGAAGCAGAGGATGAAGAAATTGAAGGTCAATCTGAAGCCCTTGGTTGCTAGAATGGATGAACAAGGAAAGATTCTATGCTCTGTGCAATCTGATATTGCTTCTATCCTTATAAGCTAGAGTACTCAGCTTAGGAGTGGGCTGGTCAGAAATGCAGTTAGATGGGTGCGTAGTGAGCTTATTAGCATTAAGGAGTCTATTGCTGCACTTGCAGATTTGATGAGGGCGCAGTCACAAATGCCCCTCCTGCTCCTTCTCCTGCAGAACTAGTCCACAGTTCTGGGCCTTCAGAGGCCAGGCAATAAGATAATTTCAGAAGAACCAGCAGGGCCATCGGGCCACAGGTTGTTGAAGAGGTAGCAACTGCAGTGCAGGATCATGTTGAAGCTGGAAGGCTGGGCCACCAGGGCCATCAGAGGATGATTCTGGGCCAACAGGGCCAATGGTTTTCCGAGGGTGAGGTCCAAGAGTTAGAAGAGCCAGCTATAGCTCAGAAGCCCCTGATCCTTCTCCTCTAGCAACTCCGGCCCCTCCTTCAAACCATCTTCCTCCACAGCACCACCAGATCCTATCCCTTTAAAACAACCCATGCCTCGCACCATTCATCTCCAACACCATTTCTTCTGAATCCTCCTCATCTCCTGCCATCTCTACATCCATTCCTCCACCTTCTACTATCATTGAAAACCCTCTAGCCTCCTCCTCAGCTGGAGCCTAATCCTCCTTGGGTCCTTCATCTGCTGAACCATCTACCATTCCTCCTCATACTCGTTCATCATTCCTTCATCCTCATCCTCCTCCTCGTTTATCACCTTTACCTTGAATGTGCACAACTTGCTAGTGCATTCTCAATAAATTCGGGATGAATTAGAAGCAACACTCTCACTTCAGTCTTGGTAGTTGCCTCTCATGTCCACAGACTGGTTCTCTTAGTCTTGTCCTAAAAAGAGAAAACTCTCAACCCACTCTTGCTCTTCCCTCTCAACCAAATTTCCTCCTCTTTGGTTTTCCCTCACTAGCGAAAATAAGAGGAAACCAATCTATCTTGAATATCTTCAAAAGTGCATCCTTCCACCCTTTGTGGTCTTCCTCATCTAAATCTAACTGATCATTTTAATGATGTCCTTCCCTATTGCCACATATTCAAAGATGATCAATCCAAAATCTTCTAAATGGCTGAATGCAATCTGAAGATCGTGGGCTAAAGGACACAGGCTCTCTACAAGAAGTTTCTACTTGCAAAATCAGATCAGTTCCAACCCCGGGACATCCACTCAATCTGTCGAATGGTTTGTGATTCATCACCAACCTATCTGGGGACCCACTATCCTAACAGAAATAAGACACACTCTGGTACTTCCAGCTTTACAATTGATTATTGATATCTCCACAAGCTACTGAAGTGCAGTTGGGTCGTTCCAGGGGTCATTGCTTTTATAAAAATTGAAAATCCAGTTAATTGCTCCTTCAAGGTGAACTTTGCTGCCCTGCAAATACCCACAGTGTGTCCTCCCCAAACTACATTCCTTGGTCATGGACTCCTCAGTTGGTCTATTATTGTTGAAAGATTTGCTCGCTGTAATGGGAAGAATCTCAGCTTAGCAGGTGTAGATACCATTTCGGTCCACAAAGAGGGGGGGATGAATAGTGTTTATGTGGTGTAGTGTGTGTGATATGGAGCAGATGGCGGAAAAGACAAAAAAATAAAAAGATCGTGATTGGCCAGGCACGCGAGGGTGCCGAATGGAGAATGCACGCACAAGGGATGCGGGATGGAAGAGTGATCGCGGCGTACCTTTTTAGCGGGGAGATTGCACGGGGGATGATGTGGGTCCTCTCTTCCTCTACGAGCACGGCCGGCCGGGGTAGAGGTGTTTCCTTGTTGATTGACACCTAACAAAAGACAAGAGAAAGTAAAGAAAGGGATTAGCCACGTGTAGTATCAAATCCTAAAAATAAAGAATAATGAATAAAAGACATGGAAGTGTACTTACCAGTTGGTGGCTTTAAACCCTAAAGAATGTGGGTGTGTGTGTAAAATGCATTCATGTGTGTGTTGTTAAAAAGAAGTAAAGGGGGCACGTGATGCCCGGAGGAGAAGAAAATATAAAGAGCCACATGGGGCCGGAGGAAGTGGAAATGCAAATAGAAAAGGGGGGGGGTGCTTCCCCAAAACGAATGGCGTGTCGGCGCCGTTGCGGTGAAGGGAGGATGTGGAGGAAGATGCTCCCCGCCTCACGCGTGGAATGGAGAGACGACGGCGTTGGGCTCCGAGGAAGAAGGGCAGATTGACGTGGAGGGCTCGGAGTCGAGGCACCGATCCGGCAAGGCTTCGCCGCTTCTAGAATCCCCCCTGAAACAATACTCTCGGGGGTCCATTTATAGGCAACAGATTCTTGATTCGCGTCCAAACAGGAAGCCGCAATTAAGAATTGAATTACGTCCGGGCGGTAGGCCGCGATTTAGAAGTCAAATTGATGGGACATGCGCACGGGGAATCGTTGCACTGTCATGTCTCTGAATCACATCAGTCCAAGCCGCCGCGACTTAAATCGCGTCCGCCTGGTCCTCCGTGATTCAGACTTGCATGGTTTCGAGGCAATCGGCTCATAAATGCTCAGATTTGACCTTCTGAATCGCGTCCACTGACACGAATATGATTACAAGATTTTCTCATGATTGCACGACATAGGCCCTTAGGTGCGACGACTTCGCAGGCGTAGCTTTTTTGACTTTGAATCGCGTCCGGGCGACAGGACGCAATTTATTAAAACATGTGTTCATAAATGCGTCCGCTGAAGCCGTCGCAACAAGGATCCTGAATCGCGTCCACATCCCCAAACGCTTTTCAATGTGTGCTTCCCAGAAAAGCGGCCACTGTAACGGATGCTAATCAAAGAATTGTTTAGCGACAGAATTTAGCAACGAATATTTTATCGTGGGTAATCGTCGCTGAGTGGTGACAGATTAGCTGCGCCTCCGTTTCCGTCGCAAGCTTAATTTTGACGTGGATTGGTGACGGAAAAAGGTTTGCCGCAACATCTGTCGCTATATAGCGACAAATTAGTGACGGAACATTCATAGTCGCTATTGCGTCGCTGAGTCCCTTCTCGTGCGACCAAACCCTCTTGGGGAAGTGCCAAAAAGAAGCGGGCGAGATCCAGAAATATTAGAAAACAGTCTTACGAGGCAAAATAAGACCATTTTTGGCGTTACGACGCAATATGAAATTTGCCCGCGGTGGAGCCAAATTAGCGTGTCTACAACTGCCACGCCTTGGCGTCTGCTTTGCAGGGGAGCAAAGCGAAGAGATACGAAGTGGAACGAAATGGAGTGTAATAGAATGAAAAGAAACGAAGCATAGTGAATGGAGTGGTCAAACGCCACGAGCCTCATCCCCAGTGATGGTTTCAGGCCCATCACGAATTTCTTTGTCTTCCTGCGCTCGTCTACCACGATATGAGGTGCATATTAGGGAGTTCAGAAATCTCTGCTCATATTCTAGCACGGTCATGGAGCCTTGAGCCAAAGAGAGAACTTCTGCTCTATCCGATCTTGCACATGCTCGGGGACGAACTGGCCCGAAAGAGCCTCACGAACTCGTCCCAAGCAACATCAATAGCTCCGTCCTCAAACTGGGTACGCAGCAATGAAGCCCACCATACATCAGCTCTTCCTGTAGTACACCGCTCATAAGCACCATCTAAAGAAATCTAACTTAACAAAACATACATGCATATAACTAAAGCATACCTGTAGCATGTAGGTGGCTAATGTAACCTTATCCTCATCTGGACACCTGATGGCTCGGAAGATCTTTTCTATCTCCCTCATCCAGCTTTCTGCCACAATGGATCGCTCTCCCCCTTAAAAGAGGGTGGCAACATCCTCTTGAATCTTTCATTTAGAAGGTCCACCATGGTCCTGAGCTAGTACCTGAGCTTGCTACAGTACACCACAAGCAATACACAATCACATAATATCGCACAATCAAATAAAATAGACTATTAATCATTTATTAGTCTAATCTGAGCCTCCAACTGAGCCTGGAGTGCTGCCTGGGTATGAGCCTGCATCTGCATGGCTTGCACTAGACCTTGCATGAAACTCCATAATCCACAGGTGGCGGTGGGGGAAGTACAAGACCCTGTGAGTAGGAGCCTACTGCTCAGTCCGCTCATCACGTCTCGGCTCGTCCTCACGGGCCGGCGCTCTGCCACGCCTACCTCTCGAAGCCATGGTTGTAATAATTTCAGCCACCATTAGAGCTACTTTAATTTTTTCCTAACCATTTTCTTATCTATTTTCATTCGTTATTAATCAATTCTACACATGTGGACATTCCTATGTAACTTAGCATGTAATGAAGATGATGACTTATGTATATTCTGTGCAATCTCAACCGTGCTCTGATACCAATCTCTGTAACGACCCTCATTATATCGTACGGTTATACCAACCCACGTCGATATAGTGAGCGTTGCCATAGTGGGACATTTACCCAACAATAACATTCAGCTGAGATACGCGTGAATATAAGACATAGTAGCGGAAGTAAAAGAACCACTGTCTTCATTTCATTCATCATCCACATTTAACATACATGATTCGATAACAATTAAGAACTAAAAGTCCACATAATTACTTGATGAAAATCAAATACTTAATTGTCCACACTTAAACATTTTTCCATATAAGCTAGTACAATGTTGCAATTACATACTATGAAATCAAATATCACAAAGTACATCGACGATCTAATCTCCACGCTCGGAGTCGGTCTGCACTGCCTCCTCCGCAAGTGTGTCGTCACCAACTACACCTGTACGCCGAAGCAAGTAATGAGTCTAAAGACCCAGAAAATAACTCTACACATACCATACATGTACACGTCATAGCAGTTTTTACCTACACATTTACAAGATACGATGTATGACATGCTAACATTGAAAGTCAACACCCTATTTGATGCCTCTACCAAATTAAACACATGGTTCATGCTTTCAGATTTCTTTTCCACAATAAACTTCCTATCACATGCTCTCTACTCATTCCAATACATGGAAGGTCTATTTCCAATTAAACTAATCATGAAAGCAAGTTTAGCATGGTTAAATACCTATGTGAAAAGAATACACTTAGCATGAATTTCTATACTTCCTATACATGCTCATGACTATTTTGTCCTCTTTAAGCTTGCTGGTTTTACATAGACTAGGAAGCGTAACCCACACATGAGAGCTACTTAATCAATTTAAGTCACGACATGAAGGCAACAAGCATGGGATTACTTACACACCACTAAGAATCATTCTAACATGGATTCTAGGCAATTTGCACATGTAAAGCATGATTATAAGTACATTTAGTTTGCTGTTTTAACATGATTTCAGATTACTACAGCATGGATCACAAATTCACAACCCTCACGTTTTGGTTTCACATGTTTACACAATTTCTCATTCACATAATTTACACTCTACACATACACATTTACACATTGTTCACATCCACAGTTCTTACACATACACATTTAACACAGTGAGACATAGTCCAAACCACCAGAGAAGGACACATCACATCACATACACATAGACGTCACCTAGGCAATACAGTGACGACTCTTGGACTGCGCAGACCGGAGAACAAGTCTCCACCATAACCAGTGGTACTTGTCCACCTCCAGGATTTCATCCTAATACCCTTAGGATCACAACACATTGAACCTTCTCAGGGGGACTTTTCCCTGATACGGTTCCACTGCCCTCTATGGAAGCAGTGTCACACGTGGCACAATTTACACATTTACCGATTTTTAACACATAACTTTACACATGTCACTTGCCTCTCATTCATTTTCTCACTCACACAAGGGCTCTGTTTTCCTAACATGATTCTACAGTTAACAGGGACTACATGTTCAGAATTCGCATGAATCAGATCACACACACACGTCACATTATTCCCACATTAGCATGCATTTTTTTTTCACATTTCTCACATGGAAAAATTCATATTTCACTATATAGTTTTCCGAACGACTTGAAAATTTAACCACATGCTGATCTCAGGTTTATGATTCCACATGAAATTTTCAGATTTTTCTGACTCAAAATGATGTTACAGAAAAATTAACATCAATCTCACATTACTATTCATAATGCAAATTAACATGGAGTTGAACATAATCACAAATTTAACAGCTCACTGTCTGCACCCTAGCATGCACAGGGTCACAGAATTTATTCTCGATTTATCAGCAACACGCAATTTACTGGAAATTTAACATGACCTACGCATGATTTCTATTTCCCAAAACAGAAATTTCAATAACCATACAAGCATGGGGAAAATGTCAGAAACTCAGAGCACAGACAGGATCATACATACATGGTCTAACAAATTTGGGCAACAAAACTTTGCCACGGATCATTAGGATCATGGTGAATACCATTGCCATTCCTTTCGCATACACATTAGATAGACGAATAAACTCAACCACCCACAAAATAAATGTTCATTCATTCTCCCATTCATCACATTAGCTAGTATAATAGCACATAAGAGTTACATTATATCCTCATCGCAAAACATGTCGAAATTAATCAAATATCCAGGAAGAACAACTCACTGTTCTGTCCTGGAGAACTTAACGGCGTCTCTGGCCGTTCCAGGAGGGATGGCCAGATCGCTGGACGCATACCAGGGATCTTGGCGTCAAGGGCATTGACGCCAAGTTCCTATCTGTGCAGAAACATAGACCGAACTCCAAAAATCAAGAAGAATGGGGGATCTAGGACACGAGGAAATATGTAAAAACACAAAACCCTACTAGACATCTACATGGACGATAGGGTAAGTTACTTGCCTCTGAAAAATACTCCAAGGGATCTAAATGGCGGTGAAGCTCTCCTTGGGCAGTCCCAAGAAGCCTCCAAAGACACCTTCCTCCGGTTCTTGACTGATGTAGACACCAAAGCGAGATCGGGGAAGTCTTCCCTGATGCTCCAGCTATCTCCCAGTCATTGTAGATGGCCGGATGAAGCTCCAAATCCCGGATCTAGGCTTGCAAAGTCAGTCCTTCTCACAGAAACTACGGTTTGACTTCTTCTCCTTCCTCTCCTCTTGCAAGGAGGCCAAGAGAGGGCTGAGGGTTGCAAAAGGGTTTGTATATAGAGGAGAGGAAGCTCTCCTCTCACGCAGGTCGGACAAGAAGGCTTTCAGACCGTTGGAGACAGCTCCCCAATGGGTGAGCAAGCTTGCTCCAGAAATCCGGCTCTGCAACGCATGCAGTCAGAGAAATTGGTGTCCACATCGCTGGACGTTGGGGTTAGTGTTGGCGTCCATATGGTTGACGCCGACACACATCGACGTCTATTGATATTGACGCCAAGCTGGCCTTCGCCAGAACTCTAAAACATGCAGAAAGCATGCACATCTTATACCTATATGTGCCATAAGTATACGTTATCATGTACAAACACTACCATCATACCATTCATACATTATTTACAACTAATTATACACAAGCATACATAATATACCAACTAGTACTTACGTAGATATTTACATACGTACATACACAACATGAAATATTTACATGCAATACAATAATGCAACAAAATTCGAGGGCCTTACACCCTCTTCCCCTTAAAAGAACTTTGTCCTCGAAGTTAGAACGCGCTACTCAAACAAAAGGATACTTCTTCTTCATCGCATCCTCAAGCTCCCAAGTAGCATCCTCTCGTGAGAAGTTCCTCCAGAGAACTTTCACCGCGCAATACTCTTGTTCGGTGATGCTGAACCTTGTTGTCAAGAATAGCTACTGGTTGCTCGACATACGAAAGATCTGACTGAATCTCCACTGGCTCATGACTAATCACATGAGACAGATCTCGGACATACTTCCGAGCATCGAACGTGGAAACGGGATGAACACTAGCCAACGCTGGGGGTAGGCTAGCTCATACGCCACGCTGCCCAAACGTCTGAGAATCCATATGGGCCAATGAACCTAGGGCTCAACTTACTATGCCTGCAAATCTGACGACTCCTCGAGTAGCGATATCTTCAAGAAGACATGATCGCCAACCTCGAACTCCAAATCCTTTCTCCTGTTGTCGGCATAACTCTTCTGCCTATCCTGTGCTGCAACAAGCCTCTTTCTGATCAGCTGGATCTTATCCGAAGTTTCCTGAACTAACTCCGGTCCGATCAACTGCCTATCACCAGTCTCCTTCCAACATAAAGGAGATCTGCAGGGCCTACCATACAATGCCTCGAATGGAGCCATACCAATACTTGCATGAAAGTTGTTGTTGTATGTGAACTCCACAAGAGGTAAATGGCGCTCCCAATCATCCTTCCAATCCAGAACACACCCCCTCACATGTCCTCGAGCGTCTAGATAGTCCTCTCAGACTGTCCATCAGTCTGGGGATGAAATGCCGAACTGAGCTTCAGCTCCGATCCTAAAGCATCCTGAAGACCCTTCCACAACCTCGAAGTAAATCTCGGATCTCGATCCTAAATGATCGACTTCGTACACCCATGCAATCTAATGATACCACTAACATATAATCTAGCTAACTCTCTACTGACTGCTTCTTCTTCATAGGCAAGAAATGAGCAGTCTTCGAGAATCTATCTACAACTACCAAATCGAGTCATTGCCCCTTCTAGATCAGAGAAACCCGAAACAAAGTCCATAGTGACAGCTTCCCACTTCCACACTGGGATGTCCATCTTTGCATAAGGCCGGATGGTCGCTGTCGCTCGGCCTTCACTTGCTGGCATACTAAACACCAGATACATAATCCGCTACATCCCTCTTCATGCCAGACCACCAAAAATGATTCTTCAAATCCTGGTGCATCTTCGTGTTACCCGGATGAATAGAGAATCACGATCTATGAGCCTCCGCTAACACATGCTCACGGACATCTACTAAATCAGGGACACAAACACGGTGCTGAAATCTAATCACACCGTCCTCATCATGAGCAATGCCTGCCTTGCCCACTAACTCTAAGAGTCTAGGGTCGGCCTTCTGTTGCTCGATCACCTCATCCAAAACTGAGGACCTAAGAGTAACTGAGCTACAAAAGCCTGGCATAGCGATGGCTCTAACTCAGTCAACGCGCAAGCCGCATCCTCCAACACTTCCAGTCCTACTGGAGAGATGGCCTCTTTCTACTCAGAGAATCTGCTACACATTTGCCTTTCCAGGGTGATACTAAAGGTCGAAGTCGTAGTCCTTCAAGAACTCAATCCATCTTCTCTGCCTCAGGTTTAATTCTTTTGGGAGAAAAGATACTTCAAGCTCTTGTGGTCGGTAAACACCTCAAATCTGACACCATAAAGAAGTGCCTCCAGATCTTTAGTGCATGAACCACTGTTGCGAGCTCCAAGTCATGAGTCATATTTCTTCTCATGCTCCTTCAACTGACAAGAAGCATAAGCCACTACCCTTTCCTGCTACATTAGCACATCCTAAACCAATCTGAGACGCATCCGTGTAGATAGCAAAACCCTCTACACCGCTCGGTAAGACTAAATGGGGCTGTCGTGAGCTTAGTCTTCAATAATTGAAAACTACTCTCACACTTCTAGACCAAACAAACTTCACTCCCTTTCGGGTAAGCTGAGTCAAGGGGCGGCGATGGATGAAAATCCTCAATAAATCGCCGATAGTAACTAGCTAAACCAATAAAACTACGAATCTCCGAAGGGGTCTTGGAATCTCCCAATCCATAACTGCCTGGACCTTTGCTGGATCAACTGCAACCCAGCACCGGAGATAACATGCCCGAAGAAATGAACCTCGCGCAACAAGAAATCGCACTTGCTGAACTTAGCGTATAGCTTGTGCTCACGAAGAACCTCTAACACTACCCTCAAATGCTGACGGTGTGTGTCTCGTCCGGAGAGTAGACCAGCACATCATTAATAAACTACGACAAAGCTATCTAAATAAGGCCTAAACACCCTATTCATGAGATCCATGAACGCTGCAGGGGCATTGGTCAATCCGAAAGGAAGGACCAAAACTCATAATGTCCATAACGGGTTCTAAACGCTGTCTTGGACACATCCTCACTCCGAATCCTCACTGATGATAACCAGATCGCAGGTCAATCTTAGAAAAGACTGATGCCTCTAGCACTGGTCAAACAAATCATCAATACGAGGTAAGGGATACCTGTTCTTCACAGTCACTTGGTTCAGCTTTCTGTAGTCAATGCATAACCTAAGTGACCCGTCTTTCTCTTGACGAACAATACAGTGTGCCCCAAGGGAAACACTAGGGCGAATAATCCCTTATCAAGCAACTCTTGCAACTGCCTCTCAACTCGGCTAACTCCGCAGTGCCATCCGATATGGAGCCTTCGAGATAGGAGAGTGCCCGAAGCAACTCTATGGTAAACTCTATCTCTCTATCTGGTGGCAATCCAGTCAAGTCATCAGGAAAGACATCTGGAAAATCTTGCACTACCTCAATCTCTGCAAGAATAGGTGACTCATCAGCCTCTGGCACTAATACCACGCTGGCAAGAAAAGCATCACAACCCTTGTTTACCATGCGCATCGCCTTCATGGCGGAGATGACTAACTTTCCCGCCAAGCCAAGTTCCTTCCTGGCAAGGGATAGAGAACTCGTCCTCACCAGGAATGCGAAACAATCCTCTTCCTACGACAACCACTAATGCATAGTGCTCCTCTAGCCAATCCAGACCAAGAACAGCATCATAGTCCTTCATCTTTAGCAAGAAGAAACACCCATCTAGGATTCTATCCTCAATGCACACAGTAACGACGGAATGCACCCTAGTCGATATCGTACCCGCAGGGGTGTGTACAGACAAAGAGACCTCTAAATCCTCAGACTCTACACCTGACTCTAGGGTTAACTGCCTAGCGAACCGCTCGGAAATGAACGAGTGAGTAGCACCCGTATCAAACAAAACCCGAGCGTGCACACCTAAAAGTAAAACCGTACCTTCGGTGACATGCTCTGCTTGCTCGGCGTCCTCGCGTGCTAAAGCAAACACTCGAGCTGGGGCTCGAGGCCTCCCTGGTCTTCCTGCAGCTGGTGCTGCTGCCACTACCACTGGGGCTGACGTTCCGCGCTAGACTCCCTGCTGAAGTCTTCGGCAATCTTTGATCTTGTGGTTGCTGCTTCCGCACTTCTAGCACTTTTCCGTAATCATCCAACATTCGGTACCACCATGTGTCTTCCCACAGTGGGGACACTCTTTCTTCACACCAGGGGAACGTACAGAGGGTACCTGAGAACTGCCGACTGCCACTGATCGCTGCTGGTCTGGCACACCGCTTTCATCTTGTCTTGCCGTTGGAATGTCGCTGCTGGTCTCTTCTGCGAAGCCTTCTCTTCAAGTATTGCTCCATCTCACCCCCTGCAACAAGCAGCAATGAGGGCCTCGTCCAAAGTGCGGTGGTCAAACTCCACGAGCCTCGTCCTCAGTGATGGTTTCAGGCCCATCACAAATTTCTTTGTCTTCCTGCGCTCATCTGCCACGATATGAGGTGCATATTTAGAGAGTTCAGAAAATCTTGCCTCATATTCTAGCACGGTCATGGAGCCTGAGCCAAAGAGAGGAACTCCTGCTCCATCCGATCTTGCACATGCTCGGGGACGAACTTGGCCCGAAGAGCCTCACGAACTCGTCCCAAGCAACATCGATAGCTCCGTCCTCAAACCGGGTACGCAGCAATGAAGCCCACCATACATCAGCTCGTTCCTGCAGTACACCGCTCATAAGCACCATCTAACAAATCTAACTTAACAAAACATACAAGCATAAAACTAAAGCATACCTGTAGCATGTAGGTGGCTAATGTAACTTATCCTCATCTGCACACTGTAATCACGGATTTGTATCCCCTTTTGAAATTGATTGTGAAAGTGTAGGGATTAAGAACTGACCGTGATCGCCACCAACGCAGTCGCCTCTTGATGTTCAGGTGGAGGACTGACTACCTTGGAAAGGAAAGATGAAGAGGAAGGCGTACCGATAACGCGACAGAGCGGGCGTCGCTATGCATTTATGTGAACGCGACGTAGGCAATGGCGCCTTCTTGATCGCGACACAGTGGTCGTCGCCTTCTTCTTCAGTGGATGGCGACTTGGGTTCTTCGTCTTCCTGCTCCTCAGCCGGCCGAGGGGCAAGAGACTCAACTTGCTCTGACCTTTAAACACCTGCCAAAGTGGTTTAAACAAACAAAACACCCATTAGAACTCGTGTGTAGAAGATTTATTCATGAAAAGCATGGAATCATGAACTATTATGGAGGGAACTCACGAGATTGGGGCTTTTAACCCCTGTGGGTGTTAATAATAGGTGTGTGTGTGTCGTGATCTAATGCTAAACTAGTAAGAAAGCAAAGCTATGCATGCATGAAATCAAAGAAATAAAGAGAAGAAGGAAGAGGAGATTGTGTAGCCGGTGGGAAAATGCCCTGGAGGGCTCTTGCTGATCGTCTGGAGGGAAAACTCTCTTCGTGGAAGATGAAGCTCTCTTGCTCAGCGAACTAAAGAGACCGGCCTTGCCCAAAAAGATGCAGAGACAAGGTACTTATGGGTGATTATTCCCAACTCGGGTCTGAGAGGAAAATGGGCAAGATTCCGACTCTGGGCAAGTATGGATGTGCAAGGGCTATTGAACTCGAAAAAAACATGTTTAGGAAGGTCTGCTGCTCGATTTGAGAGGATTTGGACTTGATTTGGACGTCCAAATGAAGCAATTACCATTAATAGCATGGGTCCAAATTGACTTCGGATTGACTTTCCTGTTTAAGGCCCTGAAAGCGACGGCCAAGGTGTCGCCTTCTGAATGTGACTGCTCGATATGTCTCCTTCCTCACATGGAAGGCTGACTTGAGTCATTTTGCAATTTTCTAAGGATTTAAAAATGGGAATTATTAATGCGACATAGGAGCTGTCGTCTTCAGGAAGGCGACCTAGGGCCTGTCGCCTTTTGGTCTTTTTTGCATTCGGCATGTAATGCGTCCAATCAGCCATGCACAGCCTTCGGGATGAAACATCAGATCTTATACTCAGAGAGCTTATAGTGAAAGAGATTGATTGGACTAGGAAGAGTCCTCCAGGGCGATGAACTAACGGAAATGATGTCATGATCGGAGAAAGCCAGCTTGACGATGATGAGTCAACGTGGGGCGTCAATAATACGACAAGGGATATTGCTCGACTTATGGTCAGAAATGGGTGTCTACAGATTGCCCCTCCTTGATGCCTGCTTTGCAAGGGAGTGAAGTGGTGATGGAGCGAAAGTGGCGTGAAACGGCGATGTAGCGGAATGAGCGGAGTGAGCTGAAAAGCGGGCATCAAGGTAAAGAGACACCCATTCTGGACGAATAAGCAGCGAGAATTATCTGGCTACCTTGATCATGGCTGGGAACAGAGTGCGAGGATGATTCCTATTGGGGACGAATGAAAATCAAAAAAGAATGATCAACCTCCTAATTCAAGAGGTACCCTGGCTATCTTTAGCGTGCAGGTTTTGTTCATTAGGGATAGGTGCTGCCCGGCGGGTCGATTCGACTCTGGCCTTCGAACGGGTCACGACTAATGAGCGGATCGGGGATAAAGGGAACGACTGTTATAATGAATGGGGATGAGAGGAATCCTGCATAGGAACCATACTGGTAAACTGGACCGAGCACAAGCTCGAGGAAACTTTCAAATTCGAAGTGGAATCCTTGTCTGGAAATGAGGATTTGGGTTGGGACATCATTGAGAAGTTGACTTTGACAATCATGATTCATGAAGCTCAAATTCCTACATGATGCATGCTGGGCTAAAATAAAAGGAAATCATAAAACGAATGCAAAGAAAGAGAGAAAATAACAAGTATTCAAGGATAATATTGCTAGAGAATATGAGCAAGGGTCAAGACACTTCGCATCCCAGACGTGCGATAGAATCCATCGTCCCCGAGTCATATCACCCAACGACCTATCCAGCGATTAGCAGCGTGTACTTAGATCATCCTCGTTTTTGATGAAGGGGAACTCAGATCCTGGAACACACTGGGAACCAGCCGTTCCTTGAGCTGATATAATAGTGGTAGATATCATATAGTAATGCGAAGGGATTAGGGTTAGAGATACTTACCTGACTTACCTGACGTCTCTTTTGATTTTCTGAATTTTCTGGATGTTTATGGATTTTCCTGCATTTTCTGATTTTCAATAATCAAAGCAATAAGATAGACATGATACAATGCACTAAACAATGACATCAAAGCATATGTGCAAATATCCTGAACAGTCATAGAGGAATAAGCAAAACAACACAGACTGGTCAGAAGGCGACATAGGGATGGTCGCGACCCTTGACTGAAGAAGGCGACACAAGGCTTGTCGCCACCTTGAAGGCGACGGGTCGATATGTCGCTTTCTCAGGTTTCTCAGCCCGAGCTCAAAAACTTTCAGCATAGGACTTGGTTTTGACTCTCACTTGGACTCCTATTGCTCTCCACTCAAGGTCCCACTCCTAATTGGTTCTCTCTACCCTTTCCTAGCAGAATAGGAGTACTAAGGCTCTCTAAATAAAGGGGATGAGAAGCCAAATTCGGAGTTCTCACCTCTCTCTCTCTTTTTTCTTCAAGTCTTGCAAGCTCTCATGGCCATGAAGAGAGCTCCTCTTGATCCCATGGGTGGGGAGGCGGATTACGAAGGTCCGAAGCGTGCTCGGGCGACCTTTGAAGCTCTCATAAGGATTACGGATGTTCCCAACCACTTGAGCCGGAGCGAGGAAGTGAGAGAGGTAAGTTGGTTGGTGTTTTCATTTTCATGATTTTATGCTCCGAATTTCTTCATTATTTTGTGTTCTTGTTCTTCCTCTTTTCTCTCTTTTCCTTTCTTCCCTAGCTCTTCCCCAGCTCTCGCCGCTACTCTAAGCTCACTTGGATTGCCCCGATGATCAAAGCCTTACCCATGTATGCCATTAGGTTCTTAAGAGTGGGGTTTGGTGGGGTTTTGATAGCGGCTCACAACTACCATAAAATTTCCTTTGATTGGCATAGTATCACGACCTTGATAGAATTGTGGCACCCACAAACCCATACCTTTATTTTCCCCAAATTTGAGGTGACCGTCCTTTTAGAGGAGGTCGAGGCCTTCCTTGCTCTTCCCAAGACCAAACCCGGGACGAGCAACATAAGCTACACGGTCGAGTCCATTACCCGAAGTTTATCCTTGGAGAGTTCATGACCGATCCGGGGGATGTCTACACCATACATAGCCTACAATTCATCCATCTAGTGCCATTGTCTAAGTGGGTCATATCCATGTGCAAGGACAAGAGTGTGGCCACCGGGAAATCGCAAAGGCTGTGGCCATATGCTTGTGCGGGTGGTGCTCTTCCGTCCGGGGATCACCTCATAGACTATGCTAGCCTTAGTGCGATTAGTGGGGTATGGCGAGGACTCACTCTCTCTCATGCCGTCTTGGCGTACCTTTACTCGGGTCTTACCTCGGCTTCTACGGGAGGTTTCCTTTATGGTCTATGATCCTTCAAGAGTGTTGGTTGGGTGTGAGGATTAAATTCAAACCGGTAGACAACCCCACCACCGACAGTCAGATCTTCGGGTGCCATCCTTTGAACATTATTGGCGGGGCTGCCAAATTCCCCGACAAGGTTTTATGCAGGATGGCGGACAAGAAAACTAGGAGTGCATGGCGCCTTTACTTCAGCACCCTACCAGTGGAACACTTCGCTTTGGGCATAGCGGCACTTCGCGGAGCGGAGATCCGGCTACCACTCGGACGCGGCTTGGACTTGCAATGATAGGGAATATGGCGACCATGCTCTACAACCCACAGCGGTGCTATCTACAGGTCGGGAAGCCGAGGAGAGAGTGCTTCTGCCATCACACTTGCCTCCCGTGAAGAAGCGACCCTTGGGGAACCCGGAGGACGAGCAGGCCGTGCGGAGCGCGCTGGCCTTGTGGAGGGCGTGCGCTACCCTTGCACTCCTTCCGAGACTTGATGAGGACCAGGAAACGTACCAGGCGTACCTCTTGGAGCATGAGAAGATTCGGCCACTGAGGGGACCGTGAGCTAGAGAGATAGACTTGATTGCACTTTTGATGTTTTGATGGGACTTGGTGTGGTGAGATTGATGTGGTGGGAGTAAAACTTGTTGATTTTGATTTTGTTATAGCTTTTATTTAATGTAGTCATGGAATTATTGCAATGAACATTGAGCTTTTCTGGAAGTTGTGCACAGACCTGAGAAAGCGACATAGGGTGTGTCGCAATCAAGAAGGCGACAGACACTCTGTCGCAACCACTAAAGTAAAGGGGACATAGGGCCTGTCGCAACCCTAGTGTAGGAAGGCGACATGGACATCGTCGCGTTCATAGATCCGAGGCAATTCAAAATACTGGCCAGGAGCCTCTCTTCCTCTTCCCTCTTTTCGAATCCTTCTCTTTCTTCACTCTTGCTCCGGCGATTCCGGCGATCCTCTTCCTGGCCTCCCTCTCTCCGGTGAACTACTCCGGCGAGCTCTCTCTCTCTCTCTCATCTCCTTCCTCTCTCTCTCTTCTATCTCCCTCTCTCTCCTATCTCCTCCTCTCTCTCTCGGTGACGTCGATGGAGGGTGGCGGAGAAGGCCAAGGCGGCGATGGCGGGGGCGGCGACGGAAGAAGTCCATCCGGCGCCGGCACCGGGTGAGGGACCTCGACTGCGGCCCCGGAGGCTTCCCTGGTAGCACCGATGGAGGAGGAGCCCGCGGTGATGCCAGGCGACGAGGACGAGCCCGTCGGGCCCAAAAAGGTAGGCTCCCGAGCCCTAGACCTTGAATGTATGGAGTGGAGAGTGCATAGCACTTGCTTGTAGGGCGATTTGCCCGACGGGAACGGTCGAAAATGGGAATTTTCGTTTCGGGTCTACCCTGGTAATGCGACGTAGGGCCCGTCGCCTTACCAGTGGGAAGGCAACCCCCACCCTATCGCCTTTAAAAGGCGACGGGGTGGCCGTCGCGACTTTAACGGGAATGCGACCAGGGGGTTGTCGCCTTAGGAAGGCGACGGACCCCTTGTCGCCTTGTCAGGACAGAGAGTGGTTTGGCAATTTGACTTCTGATTCTGATCCTTTTGCTGCTTGGCGTGCAGAGCGAGTTGCGATCCCGACTGGGATGGGCCGTGATCCGAGCCATCTACGACGCCCTACCGGAGTTCCAGGTTCGCCGATTGGAGGCATGGGGTTCGGCCCGTTCCTGCGGCTGGAGGAGCTGACGCCAGACGTGGCACTCATCCAGGCCTGAAGGAGAGGTGGGACCCGGAGTGCCAGGCGTTCCTCTTCCCGTGGGGACACATGGTCCCTACGCTAGAGGACGTGGTACGGATCACCAGCCTACGTGGGGACGGCCAGGCGGTGACCGGGACCACCTACACGAGCTATCAGGAGCCGGTGGAGAGGCTCCTCGAGCTGGATGTGAGGAGAGAGAGATCCTCGCTGGTCGGGTGGGACGGCGCTGCAGGCCAGTTTGGGGGTAGCGAGCACGCACCACCAGACCGAGGAGGGGCAGGCGGAGTACCTGGCGCAATTGACGGAGGACGCCAGAGTCGTGCTGGCGGAGGAGGAGGGAGAGGCGGCTGACAGAGATTTACGGCGATTCCTGATCCTCGTGATCGGGAAGCTGATCTTGGGGACCAGTGGCTGCCGATGTCTGCCCCTACTGGAGGATCTGTCCAGCGTGGGCAACTACGCGTGGGTGCGGCCCTCCTGGCCCACCTCTTTGACAGCTTGGGGACCTCCAGCAGGGAGACCGCGTCGCGGGGTTCTTCCTGCTTCTACAGGTGCGCTTCTCACCTTAGCCTTTGTTATTTTTCCTGCTTGACTTAATTAACTGTGGTACTGACTTGTATTACTTTTGCAGGTGTGGGCGTACTACCACCTCCCCTCCCTGGGTCGCGGGTGGCGAGGCGACGTGGCGCTGTACCTCTCCTGCAGCGCTGGCAGTTTTTCCGCGACGAGCGATCCCTGCAGCGACAGGTGACGCTCATCCATGATGCGTTGGACACTGTCCCCTTCGAACATGTAAGTACTTCTAGCCTTAACCTTTTCCTTTACTTGCTTATTTGACAATTGACTGACGGGTCTTTACTGTGGTGTGCAGGTACAATGGACTCCCTACGTCGGGGAGGACGACGCCACCCAGCCGTGGGTGGAGCGGGGCCGTCCCTACTTCGGTAGGGACATTTGGCTTCACTGTTTTAACAAAGTGGTCACGCTCCACCACTGGCTAGTGGCGCGGACACTTGGACTCCACCAGGCAGTGGTGGAGTTCCCGACCCGACAGAGGTCATGGGAGAGGCCCGTCGCAGCTTTCTGGGGAATCCAGCAGTCATGGACTGGACAGTCCGGGTCCGAGAGCAGCTGGACCACTGGGAGCGGCGAGGGAAGGAGGTGGTCTCCGAGGCTGCCAGTGACGAGACTACTTCCGGGCCTATGCCCGAAAGTACGGGGCCCAGTGTACAAGGGGTCCGACGACCGGTACGTATTTTACTGCTTTCAGACTCTTTGAGTTCTTAGTTGATTATGCGACTGACTTGGTTTGTGATTGCAGCTTGACCCCGAGGGACGAATCTCCTCGCTCGAGGGCATCCTCCATTCCACCATCCAGCAGCGAGACGACCTCCAGGCGGTGGTAGATCAGCTGGTAAGTACTCTGTGACGGCGAGGGGTCCCAGTTCGGCCTGCACAGTCACCATGGTGTGGCAGGATCTTCTGGAATTGTCGTAAGCGGCAATGGTGGTGGGCGTCGGCCTCAGCATACTTTCTGAAAGGTCACAGGCTCTTAGTGTATTCAGTGGGCAGACATTTATGGATGCCCCCGTATCGACCAGTGCCGCTCCCACTGCCATATGGTTGATGACTAAAGTGTCACAGAGGGGTAGCCTCCTGGCTTCTGGGGGTGCTAATTCGCTTTCTGTAAATGTGATTGTCGGCCCGCGAGTCACCATGGCCAGGGCACTAGGTAGCTTGTCTGCCATCATGTCTTCATTCACTACCACCTTCTGCAGGAAATTCCTCAAGGCTTCCTGGTGCTCTTTAGACTTCTTTATCAACTCCAGAATGGAGATCTTGGCTGGCACGTGGTCCAGGTGTTTGAGGATGTCATAATAGGTCCCAAGCAGTGGCTCAATCAACCCCTCATCTTGTGCTTGTTGCTGAGCTTGTTGTTGCTGTGGCGGCTGCAGGACCTGCTGGGGGTTTGTGGAAGTGGTGGTGGTGGAGATAGGTGGGTACGGGCGGCGAAAGACTCGCCCGCTCCGTAGGGTGGTCGGATTGGTGGGTGGCTGTCTAGCGGAGGATAATGTTGCGGCGGAGGGTTGGTCCAGCCCAGGTGGTGGTAGGATGATGGGTGAGGGAGTGGATATGATAGGGGTAGAGGGATGGAGACAGGTGGAGAGCGAAGGTAAGATGTGTGGGTGGACTAGCGACTGGCGCATATGCTGAACTGGCGGGCAGTATGACGGCGTTGGCCATGGAAACTATAGGAGGGACTGATTGGGGAGCCGCGTAGGCTGGTTGTGTTGTTTGAGATTGGATAGGATATTGGTTAATGGCCATCATTTCTGAACGTCCAGCTCATCATCGTACGTCCAGTTTGCTTGTGGAGGGGGATGGTGGACGATACGGTATACCTGGGCAGGTTGCTGTGGTGGTGGTGGGTTCCGAGCTGGTGGATGGTTAGGTAAGGGGTGTGGACGATCCCGAGGTCTTGCAGTGGCTGCTGATGTTGCTGCTGTTGTTGTTGTGGAGGGGGATGGTTGGCGCTGCTGCCTTTGCTGCTGTTGTTCTCTGCCTTTCTTGATGTCTCCGATCACCTGCCGGAGGGCTGTCCAATCTATCCTTTTCTGCTCATGCAAGTCATACACCAAGTCCTTGAATGTGAAGCACTGATCGATGGTATGACCAGGCTGCCTGTGGAAGACACAGTATCGGGTTTGATCGACACTTGGGTTCAGAGGTCTCTCAGGAGGGAGCCTAATGGCGTCTGTGGAGAGCAAGGCCAAGAATATATCGGAGAGTGTCACCGGCAATGGTGGATAGTGAGCTCTCCTAGGGCCCATGGGACGCCTTTGTTGAGAGCCATCAGGAGGTGGTACTTGGTTGTATTGGCGCTGCTGCTGCCCTTGGCGGATCGGTAAGGTTCTGACCCTGGGCATTGTATTGGCGGTTTTGGCTCTGGCCGGTAGGGTTGAACGCGCTTACTTGCTCGTTCACTTGGACGCCTTCGGTGACAGGCCCCTGCGGCTTCCTTTGGAAACGAGACTTCTGGGGTTCAAACATGGAATGGATGGGAGAATCTTTGAGCTGGGTCTGGATGAACCGGGCCCGGCTGTAGAGCTGATGCTATTGGAGATGTCGTTCATCGCCAAAATGTTGCGGTAGGCAGGTGTGGCGTTGGCGATGATGATCTTCACCTTCTCCCCCTCTGGAAGGTACCCTGGAACTCTGGTGGCCATTTGCCTCCACCTATCGGCGTATGCTGAGAAATCCTCATCCGGCTTCATCTTTTCATTGAGATCCGTGAGGGAATATTCAGGCCCAACCCTGTCTTGGAATTGGTCGAGGAACTTGGCCTTCACGACAACGAAGTCCTCAGCGTCCTCAGGTAGCAGGGAGTAGAACCAATCAAGAGCATGCCCGTCCAGCGACCGGCGGAAGAGATATGCCATGAGACGGCGGTCATGCTGGTAGGGAGCGGACTCATAGATGAAGTCCTTGATATGAGTGTAAGGATTGCCTGAGCCATTGTATCTGCGGTACTTCGGCAGCTCAGATGGAGAGGGGACCCATAGGCCATTGAAATTTGGCATATGCACATTGTGGTGCTGCCTAGGGTCGACTTGCTTACGGGGCTCTTGGAGCTCCTTCTTGATGGACGCCCACTCGGACATCATGTCCAGTGCGGCGGATGGCTGAGCGTAGATGGACGAGGCACGAGAGGTGGGCCTGGCGCGTGGCTCAGGACGATGAGGGGAGTAACATGGCTGGTATGGTGGAGACCGTGGGCTCGACTCACGGGGAATATAGTGCTCAGACTCAAATGGCGTAAACCGGATGGTCCGCGGTCGGATAGGGGTTTGTCGGCTCCTCCATGGTGACATGGTGGCCGGATGTAGCTGCTGCGGTGCGTGACGCGCCTGCTCTGGGTGAGGGTGAGGAAACGGCCTTTCCTTTGAGGGCCGTCATGAGGGTCTGGATTTGGGACTGATCAAGCTGAGGAATTAGGTGCAAGAGCTGAGCGGCTTGATCGTCCGACTATGGAGGGTGGGTGTTCCGAGACGGGCTGCCCTCGTCGCGACGGCGACCCTCAGAGGTATGGACGGTAGCGACCCAAGGCCGAGTCACCTCGTCAAAGAGATCATGGGGGAGGGACTCTTCGTAATCCCGGGAATTCTGGAGGGCAGTGTCGGGATTCTCACTATTGTAGATCGGGTTCAAGAAAGACTCCATGTTTGGAAAGTGGGTGGAGAGAGATGGGGAGAGCCTTTCCAGACTTGAGAACGACAACCTAACCTAGACAGACTCTTAGTTTCCTAAACAAACAATCCTATGCAGACAAAAGGAAAGAGAAAACGTCTCACCCAAAGCAAGCAGTTGGCAATGATGATGGTTACTTTTAATTGATTCGAATTTGCCTTTTAGTGATTTTGACTTTTAGCAAGTTCTCTCCAAGTGAGGAAGGGTTTCCTAAATAGGAGAAGGCTTCCAACTTCGGGTAGGACTAGGGTTCTCTCTACCTTGCCAAATAATCTAGACTCGATCCTAGGTGGCGACGGGTACAACCCTGGTGACCGTGTGGGAATCCACGGTCAGCGGGGACTTACGGAGGCCCTCGAGCGAGTGCTCTAGTCGGACACAAGGAACATGTGGCCGAGGGAGCGAGCGTCGCTGAGGAGGAAACCTATGCTACGAACATGGAGCGATGTATGCAATTCCTATGTGGACCGGAGTGCATGCAAGATTCTAACCTAGTACTAACACAACAAGAATTAGGGCTAATTGCTCTCAGAGAGGAAAGGCGACAAGGAAGATGTCGCTACCAAGATAGAGACAATCACCCTGTCGCGTTGCTTCTCGCAGTGGATAGAGGGCAATTAAGTCCTAATTATGCACGAAAAAGTCAAACAACCCTATAAAATACAAGAGTGGCAATCTCTCAAGAGCATGGAAGAACATGACATGATGAAATCTGAATGGAGTATGTGAAAGCAAACCCAAAATTGCAAGGAAACTCAATGAAACCGAGTACTAAACCTTATCGCGACAATGCCCCTGTCGCCTCCTTGAACGCGACGCAACCTCGTCGCGTTCCTCCCAGACTTCAGCAGACTTCAATAATGGAAAAAAAGTGTATGGGTAGAGCGTGTACCTGATGGCGACGCTGCTGCTGTCGTTTTCTTTAATGCGACGATCAAAACGTCACCTTTCTCACAGCACGCTGCACACAACCGGACAAGACAGAGGCTTTGTACTAACCTAATTGCGACCTGCAGCATGTCGCTACTCAGATCACGACGCCTTTGTTGTCGCCTTCTCACCCAGAACCGCAGACCACTATGAAAACTCAGAGGAAGAGAACAAACAAGGAAAACTAACAAACAACACACCTGTTAGGGGATAGGGATGGCAGGGAAAGGAAGAACAAGCGTGATGGGCACAAGTGGTCCCACCGTGATTGCCAAAAGGTGTAATCACGGGATTTGTATCCCCTTTTGAAATTGATTGTGAAAGTGCAGGGATTAAGAACTGATCGTGATCGCACCAACGCAGTCGCCTCTTCATGTTCAGGTGGAGGACTGACTACCTTGGAATGGAAAGATGAAGAGGAAGGCGTACCTGATAACGCGACAGAGCGGGCGTCGCTATGCTTTTATGTGAACGCGACGTAGGCAACGGCGCCTTCTTGATCGCGACACAGTGGTCGTCGCCTTCTTCTTCAGTGGATGGAGACTTGGGTTCTTCATCTTCCTGCTCCTCAGCGGCCGAGGGGCAAGGGCCTCAACATGCTCTGACCTTTAAACACTGCCAAGTGGTTAAACAAACAAAACACCCATTAGAACTCGTGTGTAGAGATTTATTCAATGAAAAGCATGGAATCATGAACTAATATGGAGGGAACTCACGAGATTGGGGCTTTTAACCCCTGTGGGTGTTAAGAATAGGTGTGTGTGTCATGATCTAATGCTAAACTAGAAAGAAAGCGAAGCTATGCATGCATGAATCAAAGAAATAAAGAGAAGAAGGAAGAGGAGATTATGTAGCGGTGGGAAAAACGCCCTGGAGGGCTCTTGCTGATCGTCTGGAGGGGAAACTCTCTTCGTGGAAGATGAAGCTCTTGCTCAGCGAACTAAAGAGTCTGGCCTTGCCCAAAAAGATGCAGAGACGAGGTACTTATGGGTGATTATTCCCAACTCGGGTCTGAGAGGAATAATGGGCAAGAGTCCGACTCTGGGCAAGTATGGCTATGCAAGGGCTATTGGAACTCGGAAAGAAACATGCTAGGAAGGTCTGCTCCAAATTTGGAGGATTTGGACTTGATTTGGACGTCAAATGAAGCAATTACCATCAATAGCATGGGTACAAATTGACTTCGGATTGACTTTCCTGTTTAAGGCCCTGAAAGCGACGGCCAAGGTGTCGCCTTCTGAATGCGACTGCTCGATATGTCGCCTTCCTCACATGGAAGGCTAACTTTTGTCATTTTGCAATTTTCTGAGGATTTAAAATATGGAATTATTAATGCGACATAGGAGCTGTCGTCTTCAGGAAGGCGACCTAGGGCCTATCGCCTTCTGGTTTTTAGCATTTCGGCATGTAATGCGTCCAATCAGCATGCACAGCCTTTGGGATGAAACATCGGATCTTATACTCAGAGAGCTTATAGTGAAAGAGATTGATTGGACCAGGAAGAGTCCTCCAGGGCGATGAACTAACGGAAATGATGTCATGATCGGAGAAAAACCAGCTTGACGATGATGAGTCAATGTGGGGCGTCAATAATACGACAAGGGATATGCTCGACTTATGGGTCAAAAATGGGTGTCTACACACACCTGATGGCTCGGAAGATCTTTTCTATCTCCCTCATCCAACTTTCTGCCAACAATGGATCGCTCTCCCCTTAAAAGAGGGTGACAGCATCCTCTTGAATCTTTCCATGGTAGAAGGTCCACCATGGTCCTGAGCTGGTACCTGAGCCTACAACAGTACACAGCAAGCAATACACAATCAACATAATATACACAATCAAATAAACATACTATTAATCATTTATTAGTCTAACCTGAGCCTCCAACTGAGCCTGGAGTGCTACCTGGGTATGAGCCGCATCTGCATGGCTTGCACCAGACCTTGCATGAATACTCCATAATCCACAGGTGGCGGTGGGGGAAGTACAGGACCCTGTGGAGTAGGAGCCTGCTGCTCAGTCCGCTGATCACGTCTCGGCTCGTCCTCATGGTCCGGCGCTCCGCCACGCCTACCTCTCGAAGCCATGGCTGTAATAAATTTCAGCCACCATTAGAGATACTTTAATTTATTTCCTAACCGTTTTCTTATCTATTTCATTCGTTATTAATCAATTCTACACATGTGGACATTCCTATGTAGACTTAGCATGTAATGAAGATGATGACTTAGTATTTCATGTGCAATCTCAACCGGTGCTTTGATACCTATCTCTGTAACGACCACCATTATATCGGTACGGTTATACCAACCCACGTCGATATAGTGAATGTTGCCACAGTGGGACATTTACCCAAACATTCAGCTAAGATACGCGTGATATAAGAACAGAGTAGCGGAAGTAAAAGAACCACTGTCTTCATTTCATTCATCATCCACATTTAACACACAGGATTCGATAACAATTAAGAACTAAAAGTCCACATAATTAACTTGCTGAAAATCAAATACATAATTGTCCACACTTAAACATTTTTCCATGATAATGCTAGTACAATGTTGCAATTACATACTATGAAATCAAATATCACAAAGTACACCGACGATCTAATCTCCACGCTCGGAGTCGGTCTCCACTGCCTCCTCCGCAAGTGTGTCGTCACCAACTACACCTGTACGCCGAAGCAAGTAATGAGTCTAAAAGACCCAGCAAATAACTCTACACATACCATACATGTACACGTCATAGCATGTTTTACCTACACATTTACAAGATACGATGTATGACATGCTTAACATTGAAAGTCAACACCCTATTATGATGCCTCTACCAAATTAAACACATGGTTCATGCTTTCAGATTTTTTTTTCCATAATAAAAATTCCTATCACATGCTCTCTACTCATTCCAATACATGGAAGGTCTATTTCAATTAAACTAATCATGAAGCAAGTTTAGCATGGTTTAAATACCTATGTGAAAAGAATACACTTAGCATGAATTTCTATACATCCTATATATGCTCATGACTATTTTGTCCTCTTTAAGCTTGCTGGTTTTACATAGACTAGGAAGCGTAACCCAACACATGAGAGCTACTTAATCAATTTAAGTCACGACATGAAGCAAACAAGCATGGGATTACTTACACACCACTAAGAATCATTCTAACATGGATTCTAGGCAATTTGCACATGTAAAGCATGATTATAAGTACATTTAGTTTGCTGTTTTAACATGATTTCAGATTACTACAATATGGATCACAAATTCACAACCCTCACGTTTTGGTTTCACATGTTTACACAATTTCTCATTCACATAATTTACACTTTACACATGCACATTTACACATTGTTCACATCCACAGTTCTTACACATGAACACATACACATTTTCACATTCACATTTAGTGCCGTGACACATAGTCCAAACCACCAGAGAAGGACACATCACATCACATAGACATAGACGTCACCTAGGCAATACAATGACGACTCTTGGACTGCGCAGACCCGGAGAACAAGTCTGCACCCTAACCAGTGGTACTTGTCCACCTCCAGGATTTCATCCTAATGCCCTTAGGATCACAACACATTGAACCTTCTTAGGGGGACTTTTCCCTGATACGGTTCCACTGCCCTCTATGGAAGCAGTGTCACACATGGCACAATTTACACATTTACCGATTTTTAACACATAACTTTACACATGTCACTTGCCTCTCATTCATTTTCTCACTCACACAAGGGCTCTGTTTTCCTAACATGATTCTACAGTTAATAGGGACTACATGTTCAGAAATTTGCATGAATCAGATCACACACACACGTCACATTATTCCCACATTAGCATGCATTTTTTTTTTCACATTTCTCGCATAGAAAATTCATATTTCACTATAATAGTGTCCGAACGACTTGAAAATTTAACCACATGCTGATCTCAGGTTTATGATTCCACATGAAATGTTTCAGATTTTTCTGACTCAAAATGAAGTTACAGAAAATTTAACATCAATCTCACATTACTATTCATAATGCAAATTAACATGGAGTTGAACATAATCACAAATTTAACAGCTCACTGTCTGCACCCTAGCATGCACAGGGTCACAGAATTTATTCTCGAATTTCCTGAGCAACACGCAATTTACTGGAAATTTAACATGACCTACGCATGATTTCTATTTCCCAAAATAGAAATTTCATAACCATACAAGCATGGGGAAAAATGTCAGAAACTCAGAGCACAGACAGGATCATACATACATGGTCTAACAAATTTGGGCAACAAAACTTTGCCACGGATCATTAGGATCATGGTGAATATACATTGCCATTCTTTCGCATACACATTAGATAGACGAATAAACTCAACCACCCACAAAATAAATGTTCATTCATTCTCCATTCATCACATTAGCTAGTATACATAGCATAGAGTTACATTATATCCTCATCGCAAAACACGTCGAAATTAATCAATATGCCAGGAAGAACAGCTCACTGTTCTGTCCTGGATAACTTAACGGCGGTCTCTGGTCGTTCCAGGAGTGGACGGCCAGATCCCTGGACGCATACCAGGGATCTCGGCGTCAAGGGCATTGACGCCAAGTTCCTGTCTGTGCAGAAACACAGACCGAACTCCAAAAATCAAGAAGAATGGGGGATCTAGGACACGAGGAAAGGAAAAATATGTAAAAATCACAAAACCCTACTAGACATCTACATGGACGATAGAGGTAAGTTACTTGCCTCTGAAAAATACTCCAAGGGATCTAAAATGGCGGTGAAGCTCTCCTTGGGCAGTCCCAAGAAGCCTCCAAAGACACCTTCCTCCGGGTTCTTGACTGATGTAGACACCAAAGCGAGATCGGGGAAGCCTTCCCTGATGCTCTAGCTATCTCCCAGTCGTTGTAGATGGCCGGATGAAGCTCCAAATCCCCGGATCTAGGCTTGCAAAGTCAGGTCCTTCTCACAGAAACTAGGGTTTGTCTTCTTCTCCTTCCTCTCCTCTTGCAAGGAGAGCCAGAGAGGGCTGAGGGTTGCAAAAGGGTTGTATATAGAGGAGAGGAAGCTCTCCTCTCACGCAGGTCGGAAAGAAGGCTTTCAGACCGTTGGGGACAGCTCCCCAATGGGTGAGCAAGTTTGCTCCCGGAAATCTGGCTCTGCAACGCATGCAGGTCAGAGAAATTGGCGTCCACATCGCTGGACGCTGGGGTTAGTGTTGGCGTCCATATGGTTGACGCCGACACAACATCGACGTCTATTGATATTGATGCCAAGCTGGCCTTCGGCCAGAACTCTAAAACATGCAGAAACCATGCACATCTTATACCTAGATATGTGCCATAAGTATACGTTATCATGTACCACTACCATCATTATCATTCTTCATTATTTACAACTAATTATACACATGCATACATAAGTATACCAACTAGTACTTACGATAATTTACATACGTACATACACAACATGAATTATTTACATGCATACAATAATGCAACAAAATTTGAGGGCCTTACAGAAGGTTCACAACAACTGTGTGAGGGGTCATGAGAGCTTGGAGGTGGAGATTCCCTATGAGTATCTTGAAATGACGTCGGCTGGCAGCTGGAATGATTGGCATATCATTGGAAGGCCTCTTGATGGCCAGGATTGGATTTAGGGGGACCTTCGCTCAGAAAATGTGCCCGGTATGGAAATGATGACTGGCATGCGAGGGATATAATCATGGATTTTAAATGGCATGCAGTCCTGGGACTTCCTTCTTCTGCTACCTTGCTGTTGCTCCTTGAAGGAGTGCACCTGCTCCGTCGGATGAGGGTAGGTGTGAATGGAGTGGAAGGTCGTATGGCTGTTGAGGCACAGTAGGTATGAAGGGAAGATTTGCTGCTCGAGTTTGGTTGCAAAGGGTATTTGGGTAATGGTAGGTGTAATGGTATGTTCCATGGTTTTTGGAGTTTGATATGGAGGGTTTGGTGATAATGGGAATGCAATGTGGGGAGGGTAGGTGAATGGTGTACGAACATGACCTCGGAAGGTTCATCGTTGTATACCAGGTGGTTTCGCAGGTGAGTTGGATCTCGGCAACTTTGGCCCAAGCAAACAGGCTGTGGTCGAGGTACGCGAACTGACATGGGTGCCGGAGCAGGTGCAATATAAGGTGCAGGAGCTTCTTCATTTATAGGGCATCGTATGAGGATCGAGGAAAAGGTGTGGATAAGATCTAGAAGGGGGGATGAATAGATCTAAGCACTTTTTGCGGAAGCTTAAACAATTTAAACACACTTTTGAATCAGAGGCAATTTTATCAGTGAAAAGCCACAGGTCTGATGATATTTGAGTGAGTTGGTAAAAGCAGATATGAAATCAGTTGATTAAGTGAACTTTAAGCGATCCTATGCAAGCATCTAACGGATAATGAAATCAAACCACAGATAGACAAGTGCACCAGGATTTTAGGTGGTTCGGAAATCACCCAAGTGATTCCTACATCCACCCCTCACAACCCGTGAGGATTCACTAAACACAACTGGGTAACACACCCACTGGAGCCTGACAACTCCAACACTAGAGAGCTTACAACTCACACACCTTCTAGAGCAAGACTACTCTAGAACAACTGAGCAAGACTGCTCAACACACCCTTGAGTTAGACAACTCAAACTGAGCACGACGGCTCACAACAACCTGAGCACATGCTCACATGACTTGAGCACAATGCTCACACAATGGTTGCTAGACACCAACTCAAGACATAGACCTTCTAGCAACAATCTAGTCGAAATTGAGAACACTAATGAGAATTATGCAGAAGCACTTGCATAATCTCAAGAGATATCTCAGAAGAACAGAAGTACAGTAAAGTGTATTGAATGACTTCGTTCTTCAAGTGTACTCCCTTGTAGAAGCTTGGATTGGGAAGAAGCTTGCAAACTTGAAGTCCAACGATGCTCTGCAATCTGGGAGGTTGGACCTTCCTTGAATTCTTCTCCAACGATGGCTTCTACTTGATCTGCTTCCTTGGATGCTTCAGAGGCTTCTTCAAAGATCAAACCCCAATTCTCACACTTGAATTGGTGAGAAGAGGTCTTCTGGAAACTCCAGGAAGGCAGAGGAGGGAGACACGAACTCTTGTGGCCGCCAGGAACTTTTCAGGAGGCTCTAAGAGGTTAGTTGGGTCTCTTTCTTGATGGAGGGCCAATAAGGGGCCTTTTATACCCAAAAGAGTCCAAAGATACCTTTTAGGTATAAGGGCACACGATCCTAGGTTGATTCCCCATCAGCCTAGGCTGGCACGTGGCACCCATCTACTTTAAGATGAAATCTTTCCGTCGTGTGTCGACCTGCCCTGGTGGTGGTGTCGACACACTGTCCAAATATGGAAAATGCTGTTCTGGGAAGAAGGTCCCGTGTCGACCTGCTCTGTGAGTGTGTCGACCTGCTGTCCCGGTTCTGAAACAGCTGTTCTGGGAGCGGGCTCTAGTGTCGACCTGCCCTGATGGTGAGGTCGACCTGAGTACCTGATTCCTGAAAAATTGCAACTCGTGTCGACACACTCTTGACTCGTGTCGACACAGTCTCAACATTTTTACATTTTTGCCTTTGAATCTGTGTTGTTGTGTCGACACCATTGATGGGTGTGTCGACACATCTTTTGCATAAAAATGTTTGTACCTGAAAATTAAACACATATATCATTAGTTAAATGGTTTATCATGAACATCAATGATAAATGTGATTTGAAATATGCTTTTTGAACATTGATTTCAGGTATGATGTTTTTGACATGTTTCAATTGAATTGCTTTAAAATTACCTCTTGTCATCATCAAAATAGGAGGGAAATGATATGAATATACATTCAACCCAACAATCTCCCCCTTTTTGATGATGGCAACAATAAATCCATATTACTATGTGGTTTTGATGAAATGATATTTAAAGCAATTTTTGTTATTCACATTTTTATTTTCTTTTTGTTTAAACTTGTCAAAGACCTTTTGATATTTTTAGTAACAGATGATGATGTACTTGTGACACACAATGTTACTTGAAATGAGAATTTTTGTACACGAAGTCAAGCAACTTGACAAGTAATCATTCAATCACATTCACAAAAAGATTTTCAATCATATTAAATACACAATTGAGAGAGTCATTCATGCCAATAGCACTTTTCATTTCATTCAACAAGAGAACCATTACATTCATTCTAAAAGATTACAAGCATTCTTTCTTTCTTCTCCCCCTTTGACATCATCAAAAGAGAAATTACATTAAGTAGAAGATGGGAGGAGGAGGAATGGGAAAGAATGTCTCTATGTCAGATAGTCTCTTCTCCATGAAGGTCAAGCTAGTCTTGATTTGATCTTGAATGGTTATCATTTTTGTGCTCAAAAGTGTTCCATTCGATCTGAATTTCTAGCAAGTTGGCTTGAAGTCTGGTTAGATCAGCTGCACTGTGTTGTGAGGAAGATGATGAGCCAGCTGACCAACCAGGTCTTTGCATTATCTTGAATTCCTTGGTCAAATCTGTAATCTGCCTGTCAATGTGCTCATTGAAGTTCCTCATACTTTCCAAATCATCCACAAAAGAGCAATGACAATCTGGTGCTGGAAATCTCATGCAATGTTTGCTTGGTGTTGAAGACATCTGCTTGGGAATTTGCCATATTCCCGTAAGAACTGTCTCCAACTTGTCTTGATGCTCTTTTAGCTGAAGTGAGGCATCTGCCATTGTTCCAATCAATCTATTGAACCTTTGAGCTGCATAGTCTGAAGCAGCTTTCTGTTCTATGAACTTGGCAGATACAGTATTTTCCAGTCTTTGAATCCTCAGCTCAAATGATGTGGACATGGATTGAATTGAGGAGTTCAGGATTCAAATTTGTCATTGAGGAAGAGATCAATTCTGGTGGAACAGGAGGCCCACCAGAAGATGTGGATGGTTGGAATGAGGGTTTGGAGAAAATGAGGAAGCTGAGGTGAGAGAGGGACATGAAAAGAAATGTCACCCTCAGTAGGAACTTGAGGCTGATCCTCATTCACATAGGGGCTGGTCCCCTTCTGCTGGGGCTGTTCCTCTTGCTTGGAGCTGATCCCCTTTGCCTGAGGCTGGTCCCCTGAGCTGAGCTGTTCCCCCTGAGCTTGGGGCTGTTCCCCCTGATCTTGAGGCTGTTCCTCCTGAGCTTGAGGAGCCTCAACCATAGTTGGCCCTCTTCTAATTTGATTCCCCTCCAATCTAAATCCCATAAACTTCTGGATATTCTTAAAGGTGTAGATGTTTGACTTGGGAATAGATTGGGACTTCTCATTCTCCAAAGGCACACCAAAGTGCTGGAACACTGAGGTCAGATGTGCTCCATAGGGAAGTGATCTCTTTAGGTCTGTCCTTGTTGTTTCAGAAATGATTTGATAGAGAATCACATGGAGGTTGATTTTTATGTCTTTTACCATGCAATAAATGATGAACCTCTGGATGTCTGTCAATCTATCCCTTCCACCACCTTGAGGGTGATGATGGTGGTCAAAATGTGGTGGATGACCCTTAACACAGGTGGAAATGTATTGGCATTGAACCTGGTTACATAGGTCTGTTTGGGATCTGATGCATCTGCAGGAAGGCCTGTCAAGATGGAATAGGCTTCATGAAGGTCAAATTCAAATGCATGATAGTCTGCCCCCTCATCTGGCACTTTGAAAATGGAGGCTGCTTTTTCAGTTGGCATAACTATGGCTATTCCTTTAACTTTTGATTCATACCCTTCATCTGTGCAGGTGAGGTTCTTGTAGAATTCTCTAACTAATCTTGGATAGCAGACTTGAAACTCAGAAATAAAGGGTATCCAAGATTGAAAGGAGAAATAGGTTTGATTTCAGGAAAAGAGTTTGCTAGTTGAATGTCTGAAAGGTCTAGAATTCTGGGCTTCAAAATCAGCTTGGCTGCACTGACTGACTCTGAGGGAATGTCCTCTTGAGACTCAGAGGAAGAGGAAGATGACTCCTCAGGGTTTTCAGAGGATTCGTCCAGAATCTCTGTTCTAGGGTTTGGAGGAGAACTACCTCTTCCTGAAGATGAGGGTCTACCTCTCTTGGCTGCCCTTTGAGGTGCTGAAGAGGATCCTGGTTGCTCAGCAGGATCATTCCTTCGCTTAGACCTTCTTTCTGACTGGGCAACGACACTCTGCCGGAATCGGCCTTGAAGAGGCCTTTTACCTTGCGCCACGGCGGGGACCCAACTTCCTGACCATGGTGCAAGAGGAGTGGAATTCGGAATGGATGGAAGATTGGAGAAATGATGAAGGATTGATGCGATTTAGAGAGAATTGGGAGGAATTCTTGCCGGAAAACAATGGGAATGAGGCCGTCGGGTCGACCTGACGCCTAAAAAGGTGCAGTGGTACACTGCCCCGCAGGAACAACTAGTTTAAGGTGAACCCTAACGGGCTGAAAAGAAATCTGGCAAGGGGTAGTGTCGACACAGGAGGAAGGGTGTGTCGACCTGACCGAAATTGTGTCGACACGAGAGGAGTTGTGTCGACACGGCCTTGAAGAAACTTTGAATCTTTGAGAGGAAATTTTTTGAAATTTTGGGACATCTTTAGAATGATGAACAATGAGAGGAATTATCGTTTCAAGGATTTTTAAGAGGCTTAAAAATTCACTTGTTATATTTTGCAAAAATTCATCACAGTTCAAGTTTGTCAAACAATTTCCAACAGGATATTAGCATTTCAAGACTTTGAATCAACAAAATGAAAATTGAGGGATATAATATATCTAACAATCAACTATAAACTATCATGTTTCTCAACTTTAAAGAATAAAGATGTCTTTTAGACCAAATGCAATTGTGTTGAAAATAAAACATAATCTTAAAGAACAACTTAATGAGGAATGAAGATGATTCTTTCTAGACAAATCTCCAATAAAGCTTACATTTTTGTTCTTTTAACAACTATCAAATGATATAAATCTCTTTCACTCAAGTACTAGTGCTTTTTACACACCATAGTCCCTGGATACTTAAGATTTAGACATGTCAAGTCTCAAAGGGGTAAATGATGGCCTTTTGACATGAAATATACGTTTTGTAGACGCCAATATTTCCTGTTACTCAGTCATCATCAAAAACATAGCACATTTTGCTTTTGTTTTGAATTTATTTTTATTTGTTTCCCCTTTGAACAGAGTTAGCAATGGTGCCTCATGACATACATGGCACTTCATTCATTGTGAAGGTGTGCAGTTTCTCAGCTCATGTGCCATTGCTCTGTTGGATTTTAACAATTTTGGAGAGTTTGTGAGATAGAAATCAATACATTCATCATCAGTTGCAAACAAGGAAATGTTTTAAGTTCAAAGCACAAGTTGATGTTTAGTCTAGGAAGAGATCTGAATTTCTGTGGGTTGAGAGATATAGTTGAAAGTTGATTAGTAAAAATATAATAGATCACTCAAGGTTCATTTTGAGACTCTAGACTTCTAAATGATGACATCATGCAAGGAATTGATGAAATTCAAGATAAGTTTTGAATTTTGCAAAGACATGACTTGTGAATTTTCTAGCTCCCCCTGAGATGATGATTTCAACCACTTTTCATCAAAATAAAGATATGTAAATTTTTGAAATCAGAAAAATTTTTCTTCTTAGACAACAAAGACTCCCCCTCAACAATTGCATATCCATTTCTTGGTACTTGGCGGAGACACATACTCTCGCATAGTGAAAGTGTCCAGACAAGCATAACCTGTCCTTCTCCAAGTCACCATTTGATATACCAGAAATTTCAATACAATAAGAGTTGAAGAATTCATTACCAAAAGAAATGGAAGTGAAAACTAGGCAAGTTTTTGAAATCAGAAAGAGTATTTTCTTTGAACAGTAAAAGCTCCCCCTCAACAATTGCATATCAATTTCTTAGTACTTGGCGGAGTTGTATACTCACACATAATGAATGGTTTCCAGACAAGCCTAACTTGTCCTTCTCCAACACCATTTGATATACCAAGAAGTGTCAACACAATAAGAGTTGGAGAATTTATTGTAAAAAGGGATAGACTTGAAAGTGAAGAGATGTGAACAATGTAACTGAAGGAAGCAAAGAAGTATGAAATGGAAAGAACTCCCCCTTAGACAATGCATAGCACTCAACCCAAACCTTAAGAGAGATCAAGAAGGTGGACATTTACAAAGACCAAGTTCTCTCCTTAAAGATGAAAATCAGTTTCAGGAAGGGGTTTAGTGAATATGTCTGCAATTTGTTTATCAGTTTCAATGAAGTGGAGTTCAAAAGATTTCTTTGCAACCTCATCTCTCAAGAAATGATGCCTAATTTCAATGTGTTTTTTTCTATAGTGCTGAATGGGGTTTTTAGACAGATTTATTGCACTTGTGTTATCACATAGGATGGGTACACACCCTAAATCTTGGTTGTAATCAAGAAGTTGATGTTTCACCCAGAGAATCTGAGTTCCACATCTACCAGCAGCAACATACTCAGCCTCTGCAGTTGACAGAGCAACTGAATGTTGCTTCTTAGGAGCCCAAGAGATAAGGCACCCACCTAGAAATAGACACAAGCCACTTGTGCTTTTTCTATCTAATTTGCACCCTGCATAATCAGCATCACAATAGGCAAACAGATCTAACTTGCAACCAGCAGATACCAAATACCTAAGTCACATGTTCCAACAAGATATTTGAAAATTCGTTTACAGCAAGCATATGACTATCTTTAGGATTAGATTGGAATCTAGCACATAAACACACACAAAACTGAATATCTGGTCTAGAAGTTGTAAGATAGAGCAGAGAGCCAATCATACCTCTGTAGGTCTTTGGATCTACTGACTTACCAGATGGATCTTCTTCTAGTTTAGCATTAATTGCAATTGGTGTGCTTGAGTGCTTAGGTTCTGAAAGTCAAACACTTTAATAGCTCCTTCACATATTTGGTTTGACTGATGAAGATTCCTTCAGTTGTTTGGTTCACCTGCAATCCAAAAAGAATGTTAAATCTCCCATTAAGCTCATTTCAAATTCATTCTTCATTTGTTTGAAAATTCTGTGCAAAGGCCTTTATTGGTGGAGCCAAAATTATGTCATCACATAAATTTGGACTACAATTATTTGATTTTTTACTATTTTTGTGAACAATGTTTGATCAACATTACCTCTAGAATATCCTTTTTCAAGTAAGAAGGAACTCAACCGGTCATACCAAGCTCTTGGAGCTTGCTTAAGACCATAGAGAGCCTTATTAAGCTTGAAACATGGTTAGGATATTTTTCATTTTCAAATCCAGGAGGTTGTTCAACAAAAACATTTTCCTTTTATATCCATTTAAGAATGCACTTTTGACATCCATTTGATAGACTTTAATTTCATGGAGGATGCAAAAGCAAAGAAAATGCTCTACTCTCTAGTCTAGCTACAGGGGCATATCTCTTCAAAGTCAATTCCAACTCTTGATTGTACCCCTTTGCAACTAGCCTACTTTGTTTCTATTACCTGACCAGATTCATCAATTTGTTTCTGAAACCCATCTAGTGTCAATCACTGCCTGGTCACTAGGCTAGGTACTAATTCTCCATACTTGATTTCTTTCGAATTGATGAAGCTCATCATGCATGGCATTGATCCAATCAGAACTGGAACTTCGTCTTCATTTGATTTGGGTTCAATTTGGGAAATTAGAGTGTGTCTTCTTCTTTTTTTGCAAGAAGTGGTCTCTATATTAAATCTGTCCTACTATCGTTTAAATGCCACAACACTGTCTAAGGTGGTCTCTCAGAATCGAGGTTCAGAAATTACCTGTTGAGAGGTGCCCACTTCAGAAGCAATGTTACCTGAACCACTTGAAGATGGTGAGTTGTTGTTCAGGTTCTCTTCAATGTTGTCTATCTCCTCAACAGTTGGTGAAGAATCCACAATTAGATCATCCTCTTCATTGTCTTGTCTTTCCCTGCAAGATTTAGAATCATTAGTGGAAAGGAATTTTCATCAAAAATAACATGTGGAGATTCTTCAACAGTTTTGGTTTTTAAATGTACACTTTGAAGGCCCTTGACACTTCAGAATAGCCAAGGAAGATAGCTTCCTGACTCTTAGCATCAAACTTGTCAAGGTTTTCTTTGTTATTATTGTGTACAAAGCATTTGCACCCAAAGTTTTGAAGTATGAAACAGTTGGCTTTTTATTTTCAACAGTTCATAGGGGGTTTTTTTGATCTTTGGTCTGATCAAGGCTCTATTTAGGATGTGATTGGCTGTGTTAACAGCTTCAGCCCAGAAGGATTTGGGCAGTTTACTTCCTAAGAGCATGGATCTAGCCATTTCCACAAGAGTTCTATTCTTTCTTTCCACAACTCCATTTTGTTCTGGAGTTCTAGGGGAAGAAAACTTGTGAAATATTTGAAATTCAGCACATAGATCAGAAAAGGATGTGTTATCAAATCACCCCCATGATCAGTTAAATGTTTTTGATTTTATATGGATAAGTTATTAAGATAGAGGTACAGAAATTCCTGAACTCAGGCAAGTATCACTTTTGTGGGATAGAAAGATAACCCAAGTAAATCTAGTAAAATCATCAATGATTACAAATCCATATCTTTTGCCACTTAAGCTTAGAACTCTTGTTGGCCCAAAAAGGTCCATGTGAAGAAGTTCTAGTGGCCTAGATGTAAGTACCTCATTGAAGGTTTTAAAAGATTTCCTAGTTTGTTTTCCTTTAGCACATATCCCACAATTTGATTTTCAACTTTAGATAAGGATTCAGGAAGACCCTTAACCAATTCAATCTTAATAACTTATCCATTGTTCTGAAACTTGCATGGCCAAGTCTTTTGTGCCAAGTCCATGCAATTTCATCTTTATTTGCAACAAACAAAGATTTTCAGAAAAGTTTTTATTAAGGTTGATCATGTAGACATTGTTTTCTCTTTTTCCAAAAAATTTGATTTTATCAGTTGATGAATCAATTATCTTACAAAAATCAGATTCAAACACAACTTTGTGACCTTTGTCACATAGTTGGCTGATACTGAGCAAATTATAATCAAGACCATCAACTAATAAAACATTATCTACTGAGTTTGAAGATGTTTGACCACCTTTCCAGATCCTAAGATTTTCCTTTATTTTTACCTCCGAAAGTAACTGACCCTCCCTCCTTTTCAAGCAGGAATGAGAATTTGGCTCTATCTCCAGTCATGTGTCGTGAACACCCACTGTCAAGGAACCATACATTGGAGTTGGGTGCACGACCTTCCTGCAACAAGATCAGTGGAGAGAAGATTTTGGTACCCAAACAGAGTTGGGACCATCAGAATGTTTGGACATTGTGGTAAATCCTTTCTCACCCAAATTTGACTTATTTTTTATTTTTGTTTTTTAATTGGTGGTTTCAGTCTTTTTAGGTTTGTTCTTTTTCTTAGGAATGACAGCACCAACATTTTGTTTTCAGTGGGAGGGGAGTTTTTCATTTGAAATTGGAGTTCAGATAAGGAGGTGGAATCCATGGGTTTTGTTGGTACATCAAGAAATTTGGATAATAAAATTGAGGATGATACCAACAGGGATTTTCATACCATTGGCTCCAAGGATTGGTCCATTATCTTGAACTGTTGTCTTGGAGGTCCAAGGTTTTTATGAATCATTTCTTTTACCTTTTTCTTATTTTTCAGATTTTTTTTGAATTTTTGGTTGAGTTGTTTTGTGATTTTTGGTGTTGAGCAGGTCGACCTCTCCTGAACTGGTGTCGACACAACAGCCACAGAAGTCTTCTTCTTGTGGACTGGTGTCGACCTGTCAGGGACTGTGTCGACCTGATAGTCTTCTTTTGTTTTGAGTTTTTGCTTTGTTTGGTGTTTTGTTTAAAGTTTTGTTTGCTGTTTGTTGAATTTCTGTTTTTCTAGATTAGGACCCTTGACAAATTTAATCATGTGCTTTTTCCCTTTTTCTCACCAGATTTATCCTTTGTTGGTTTCTTTTTGTTGAATCCTAATCCATGAGATGTGGTTGTCATGTTGGATCCTAGCAATGCCTCTAGGTTATCTTGGCCTTTTGTGAAGGTTTGGATAACCTCCTCCCTTTCCTTTAGCTGGTTTTTAAGAGTTATAATTTCTTCAATTTTCTGTTGTTTTTTCTTGTTTTTCAATTTCCAGCTTTTCTGTTAAGTTTTTGAATTCTTGGGAGGCCTTTTGAGAGGCATTTTAGTTCATCAATAAGGTTCAGGAGATTTTCTTTTTCTTCAAGCAATTCTGTTATTTCAGTTTCCAGTTCACAAGTTCTGTTGTTTGAAGATTGGTTATTATAAAGATTTTTCAACTTTCTTTTTGATGTGTTTGTTTTCTTTTCTCTCATTCAGAATATTTTTCAACTAATTCTACTGCATACACATCCTGCCAATCTTCAACAGTATAGTCTTCAAAGGAAGTATTTACCTTTTCATCTGTGTGTTGGCCATGAAGCAAACCTCCTCACTTTCAGAGCTTGAGGATTTCTTCTCTCTTCTTCTTCCTCACTTGAGTCTTCATCAGACCAAGTGGCCACCATGGCCTTTGGCTTCTTGTACTTCTGGAATTTCTTATGCTTATCCTTCTTGTTCTCAGGACACTCTCCCTTCATATGTCCTGGTTTGTTGCACCTGTAACAGACAATATTTTCGTCAGTTTTGTGATTCTTGTTGAAATTAGAAAAGGAAGTGTTTTTCTTACCTGAGAAAGACTTCTTTTTTCCAGTCATTTTTCCTTTTCTGTATTTCAAGAATTTCTTGAATTGTCTGGTCATGAGGGCAATCTCATCCTCATTTGACTCAGACTCTTCAGAGCTTGTCTTTTCCTGACTTTTATCTTTAATGCTTGAAGAGGCCTTAAGTGCCATAGGCTTGGTCTTAATTATGTGTTCTTCATTTCTTTTAAGTTGATTTCATATGTCATTAAGGATCCAATTAATTCATCCAAAGAGATTTTGGACAAATCTTTTGAATCTTCAATGACAGTGGCCTTAGTATGCCAAACTGAAGAAAGTGAACGCAAGATCTTTCTTACCAAGTCTGCATCAGTGTATTCCTTACCCAAGGCCCTCAGTCCATTGACTATCACCATGAACCTGGCAAACATTTCAGAAATATTTTCATTAGACTTCATCATAAAAGTTCATATTCTGAAACTAAAATATTTGCCTTGGTCTCCTTGACCTGAGATGTTCCCTCATAGAGTAATTCGAGTTTATCCCACATCTCTTTGGCAGATTTGCACATAGAGATTCTCGAATACTCCTTGGATGGACAGCACATTGAATCATGTTCATGGCACTATAATTCAATGTGGCTTTCCTTATTGTTCCCTTGTCCAGGTATCTTCCTCTCCCTGGTTCTCATAGGACCCACCTCAACTACTTTCCAGATCTCATAGTTTGGGCCCTCAGAAATACTTGCATTCTATTCTTCCAATAGAAGTCCGTTCCATTAAAGAATGGTGGCCTATTTATGGAATGCCCCTCAGCTATGAACCCTTTGAATCCATGACTTTAAAGAAATTGCACAGAGAAAGAACTAAGCAAGCAACAAACAACGAGCAAACAATCAAACACACCACACTCAGAAACAAACACTGCTCAGATCAAATCAAATCGATGTAAACCCGCTCTGATACCAATTGAAGGATCGAGGAAAAAGGTGTGGATAAGATCTAGAAGGGGGGGATGAATAGATCTAAGCCACTTTTTGCGGAAGCTTAAACAGTTTAAAACACTTTGAATCAGAGGCAATTTTATCAGTGAAAAACCACAGATCTGATGAAATTTGAGTGAGTTGGTAAAAGCAGATATGAAATCAGTTGATTAAGTGAACTTTAAGCGATCCTATGCAAGCATAACGGATAATGAAATCAAACCACAGATAGACAAGTGCACCAGGATTTTAGGTGGTTCGGAAATCACCCAAGTGATTCCTACATCCACCCCTCACAACCCGTGAGGATTCACTAAAACAACTGGGTAACACACCACACTGGAGCCTGACAACTCCAACACTAGAGAGCTTACAACTCACACACCTTCTAGAGCAAGACTACTCTAGAACAACTGAGCAAGACTGCTCAACACACCCTTGAGTTAGACAACTCAAACTGAGCACTACGGCTCACAACAACTTGAGCACAATGCTCCACAACTTGAGCACAATGCTCACACATGGTTGCTAGACACCAACTCAAGACATAGACCTTCTAGCAACATCTAGTCGAAATTTGAGAACACTAATGAGAATTATGCAGAAGCACTTGCATAATCTCAAGAGATATCTCAGAAGAACAGAAGTACAGTAAAGTGTATTGAATGACTTCGTTCTTCAAGTGTACTCCCTTGTAGAAGCTTGGATTGGGAAGAAGCTTGCAAACTTGAAGTCCAAGACGATGCTCTGCAATCTGGGAGTTGGACCTTCCTTGAATTCTTCTCCAACGATGGCTTCTACTTGATCTGCTTCCTTGGGATGCTTCAGAGGCTTCTTCAAGATCAAACCCCAATTCTCACACCTTGAATTGGTGAGAAGAGGTCTTCTGGAAACTCAGGAAGGCAGAGGAGGGAGACACGAACTCTTGTGGCCGCCAGGAATTTTTCAGGAGGCTCTAAGAGGTTAGTTGGGTCTCTTTCTTGATGGAGGGCCAATAAAGGGCCTTTTATACCCAAAAGAGTCCAAGATACCTTTTAGGTATAAGGGCACACGATCCTAGGTTGATTCCCCATCGGCCTGGGCTGGCACGTGGCACCCATCTACTTTAAGATGAAATCTTTCTGTAGTGTGTCGACCTGCCCTGGTGGTGGTGTCGACACACTGTCCAAATATGGAAAATGTTGTTCTGGGAAGAAGGTCCCGTGTTGACCTGCTCTGTGA
>JACBKR010001108.1:0-46209 GCA_014218235.1 Colocasia esculenta | reverse complement strand
CATTATGTTGGGTAGAACTAAAAGAAACGCATATTCTTGGACCTGAAATGATCCAAGAGACGACATAAGTCATCAAGTTGGTACAAGATCGGATGAAGCTGCTCAAGACCGACAGAAAAGTTATGCCGATCAACGTAGAAGGGAATTGGAATTTCAGCAAGGGGAGCATGTATTTCTTAAAGTGTCACCCCGGAGAGGAATCAAAAGATTTGGTATCAAGGGAAAATTAAGTCCAAGATACATTGGACCCTTGAAATATTGAAGAGAGTTAGTGAAATGACATATTACTGGCACTTCCACCACAATTATCCAATGTACATGATATCTTTCATGTGTCAATGTTAAGGAAGTATATATGATCCGTAACACATTATTGAATACCAAGATCTGGATGTACAGGGAAATTGGCATATGAAGAAAGACCAGTGCAGATCCTCGATCGAAAAATCAAGCAACTTCAAAACAAGGAAGTTTCCTTATTAAAGATTCTGTGGAATAAGCGAGGACAAGAAGAAGCAACGTGGGAATTGGAGGATGCCATCAAGGTCAAGTATCCAGAATTATTTCTAGATCAGTAATCATACACTTGAGTATTAAAATTTAGAGAACCAAATTTCTTTTTTAGTGGGGAGAGTTGTAACACCTCGAAAAAATTTTATTTGATGAAAACCATGAATAATAAGGTTATTGAATTAACCATTATTATTAGAATGAAATATTGATATTTGAGAATGATTAGCATTAATGAACATTATCCTAGTGTTGTACTCGGACGTGCGCACTCCTACAGCGACACTGAAAAACTGTAATGAAAATGAAATCCGAGAATACCATAATTTCTAGAAAAATATGGGGATATCGGAAATGTAAATATCCGGATTTGTTGACGTGCGGATTTTGAGATTAAGTCGACGCAACTATTTTCGAGCATTTTCACCCAGTGTAAAATAAATTCTAAAAATTAAAATAAATCACCATAATTTTTAAAACACTCACAGTAGTCTATGACTGAATTTTAGTACAAACGGACTTTGTTGTACACATTTGCATATGTTTATTGGGCCAGTTGAATTATGAGTCATTTACGGTGGCTTTTTCTGAGATTTTTTGGTGCTTACGTGTGAGGCCTTGAGAAGGCCATCACACTTAAGAATGGGGTAACACGTACTTACCTTAGGTGGCCAACATGCAAAGAGAGGGAAGGGTGTATAAAAGCCCTCCCCTCCCTTCATACGTACCTTTCCACACCCTTTGTCCTGCTCTTGTTTCCCCTGCTCCTTGCTGCTGGGCTGCTGTTGGATAGGCTATTGGAGTTGTTAGCTCCACTACTATTGCAACTACTTCTGCTTCTGCCCATGCTGTGACTGTAGCTGCTTCTACCCTTGGTGTTAAGTTACTGTTAAAGCTACTTCCGTTGCTAGCAAGCCATCAACCTTGGGGAAAAACATTTCTCTTGCTGGTGTAGGATCTTTCATCGAAGAAACACGTGAAGGATTATCCGTTTAGTAAGGTAGGATTCATCTCCTTCTTCGTCAATTCTATCCTCTACACATGCCGAAGAATTCTTGTTAAGTAGACAAACTTCTATCCCTGTTAGTTCTACTGCTTTTCTCTCCAGTTATGGTATATATTTCTTGTTGGGTGAAGAAGAATCGTGTTCTACTCTAAAATCAATTCTTATCTCTTCTCTTCCATCCTTGACCTTTATACATGATTTAGAGTTGATGGAAGCCACAATACCTTTAGAACAGTGTGATTATTTCTTTTAGAGATTGGTACTTCAAAGCCTTGATTATATCTTTAAATTTCTTTAGATTTAATGTCTAACCTTGTAGGAATATTTCCAACAAACTATGGTTATTAGGCTATACTTCCAGCACTAAGTCATGCTTAGTTTCTAGCTAGACAAGTATGGATTATAACCTCAAGTTTTGTCTTACTTGTTTATTATATAATCACTGTGGAGACTACAAATATGTTCTTTATTTGATAAATTCATGCCTTGATCCATAGGTTCCATAATTGGTATTGTTAAATGTACTCAAAGTCATTTCTGAAAGGAGAGCTGCTATCTATCGACAGCCAGCCCATAGTTTTCGACAGGCCCAGTCTCCCAGAACCTCAGGTTGCTGGGTCTGCTGCTATCTGTTGACAACCAGCCCATAGCTATCGACAGATGCGGTTCCAGGACTAGCAAACCATGCTCTGGTTGTTGCTATCTGTCGACAGCCACCTCCTGGCTGTCGACACCTACTATCCTGACCTGTATTTCAGCAATCTTCTATGTATAAATCCTGTTAAAACTTTATCTTATAGCCTAGCAAGCTACCCTCTTCCTTACCTTGGTATTTACTGTCATGATACTACAAAGTTCATCCACATTATGTGCCTCACCCATCTTTGGATTATTCTGAAGTTATCAATTACGTATGATACCCCGTTGATTCTATTCTCTTCTTGTATTCGGTAACTGAGTTCGTAAAACCTGATGTCTTGAGAGTTCAAGTGTTTGAATACCCTTGTGAGATATGAATAACTGATTATGACGACATTTATTGGTCCTTGGACCCCACCTGACTATTATGTTTGTGCAAGTAGGGCTGGTCCAGTCCTGGGAGGAGCACCAGAATTCATTTACGGGCCGTACAGAATGATAAGGACGCCAAGATGTTTGGCATGCATCAATACCTGTTTGATTATGGTCATCCTAATTCCTGTTCTGTGTAACTGTTAAAATGAGCCAGTTCCTGAGCATGCCCTATTTCATTATCACTGTTTCAAGCTTACTGTCCTGACATTTAATTGTGCACTTTGATATCCGTTTCTGCCATTTGTCTTGGCTATCATGTATTCACCTTTTTGAATTAAGGATTTGAGTTCTACTGGGCTAGTTAGCTCACTTATCCTACCCTTTCAGGTAATCCAGATGGGGGTGAAGTTTTAGGGCATGTGTGCAAGTGGATCGTTCGTGTCAAGCAAATCCACCCTTTACTATGTTTAGTGGTGAGAGACGGGATGCGTTGAGTAAGTTTGTTTTGATCTACTCCTCTTTAGCTGTAATGAGGAGTACTTGTGTAATAAGACTTTCGCGTACCGTGTTATAATGGTTAACCGTTAATCATATCTTTTGTGCCTGTTTTCTATCACTTCGATAAATAGTCTTTTTATTTAGGACGTGACGTAGACACAAGAGGCACTTGTCTCTAGTATCTGCCATTTGTGCGCAAAGCATGATTAGAAAGGATGTGTGTCATTCTTTGCTGCTATGGTAGTTGAAAAGAAAGTACCAAAGGTAGCGGACATACACATAGTACAAGACTTCTCCGACGTTTTCCCCGATGAGCTACACCGATGTCACGTCAGCCTTATAGAATGTCTCCTGCCAGTTTGAAGGAGTTAAAAGAACAATTGATGGAATTACTGGAGAAAGACTTCAACAGACCAAGTGCTTCCCCTTGGGAGCACCCGTTTAATTTGTCAAGAAGAAAGATGGATCCATGAGATTATGCATTGACTACAGGCAGTTGAACTATGTAAGACCCAGCCTCCCGGCTCTCCGTCCGGTGTCTTGGATGACTGGCCACTAACGCGTCTGGGCTGGGCGACGCATTAGTGTCGCGTCGTGGGTGTCCGATGCAACAGTTATCGTTATCGCGCCCCGCTTTCCTGTCGCATTCTTGTCGCAACCGGTCAACGGGTCACGACAGTGTTCATGTTTTCGGTCGTCTGACGCCTGGGTGGCAGCGTGTCAGTACGACTTGTCGACATCCCTGGGGGACACGTCTTGTCGCGGTACGTAGACCCATCGTGTTAAGTCTTAACACGACGTGCCACCCCATCGCATCTTGGGTGCTAAAGGCTTAAGGCCTTGGCCCCTTCTTCTCTTTCTTCTTCCTCTTCCCTTCCTCTCCTCCGGCGGTGCTCCTCCTCCCTCTCTCCCCTTTGTGCGTTTCACGGGAGGAGGAGGGTCGTGCTCATGTTCCTGGCGTCATGGAGCTTGCGTGGGGCGAGGAGGAGGTGGCCAATCCGACGTGGAGGGCCCCCAATGGGTTCGGTTCTTCGTTTGAGGTAGGGATTGCTTGTGCCCTTCTCGATCCAGGTGGATTGGGTGCTTCTCGTGCTTTCTAGTTAGTTTAGATAGCTTCTCCATGCTCCCCTCCCCCGTGTGGTGGTGTGTGTGGCTTGTGGACGGCCCCAGGATGGAGCATCCCGTGGGTCTTCCTCTCTACTAGTGTCGCAACCGCGGTGCGCGTCGCAACACCAGAAGAGGCGTCTGCCCGGTCGGGCACAACCTTATCGCGACATGTTTGCCTGTTGCAATAGAATCATTGTCATGACGCATTTTCCTGTCGCGACACGGTTTGCTGTCGTGACGCTTCACCCCGTCGCTACAAGGTTGCTGTTGTGGTGCCTTTCCTTGTCGCGATGGCCTTGGAGGTCGCGACAGTACCCGTGTTGTCTCAGGTGTTTCCGTGCCCTGGTTGGTGTGTCGGCATGTGCCCCAGGGCAGGTTTTCCCTAGGACCTTCTGTTGGGGAACATGACATGTTACCTCGCTGCGTTCAGTGACTGAAGGTGACACCTTCGTGGCCGTGTCCTAGCAGCGGTGCTAGGAGGCTCGCGTCTGTCTAATAATTGATTGTCTGGTGGCCAATCGATTATTAGCATAGCGTGTGTTTCTGTACTGTATGGTGGTCTTCTGAGGTTCTGGCTTGTTCGTGTGTGCTTGGTTGGCCGACGGCCCTCTTGAGGGTCCGTGAGTGCCTCGTGTTTGCTGGGCTTGTCGTGGGTTACAAGCCAGCGGTTCGGCATGGTTCTTGTTGTGCTTGCCCCACCTGTTCGCCCGGTGCTTGGCACTTGAGGGCTTGTCCCGTTCAGAGGTTGTCTCCGTTGCTTGGGACCCCCATCCTCGGGAGCCTTTGAGGGAGCGTTTGGGGCTACGAGCATGCTCGAGTTGGCAGCCGAGTTGGCGGACTCTAGAGTTGAGGGGAAAACGAGGTTTGGACAGCGGCGCTGAGTCGTTTGTAGAGCTCTCTTGGTTGGTCTTGGATGCCGAGGCCGCTGGAGTTCTTCCCGGTGCAGACCAGTCAGTCCTTCTTCTCACTGCGACACTGCCTCACCCTACTTGGTTCTGGAGCTGCATAGGGAGGTCAGGCGTGAGGCCGTAGCTTGCCAGGCTGCGGTGGTGCGTGCGTTCTTGTGGTGTTCTGTGGCGGCTCTGTCTCTCTCTTCCAGGGAGGCAGAGGCAGGAGCCAGGCTAGCGAGTAGAGGTGTGGATGGCGTGTCTCCCTCTTGGCTGCTAGCGGCGGTGGCTTGGTTGTTGTGTGTTGTGACGACGTTTCCTCATGATGTTTCCAAGTATGCCTCGTTGCCCTAGCCTGCACGGTGGTTGTAGCCCGGCTGTGTCTAGCTTCCGTGGGCGTTGTTGGTTTGGCCTTGTTGGCCCGTGCTTCTGGTGGTTTCTGCTGTCTGCTCGGCTTCTCTTGGTTTCGTAGTCCCGTTCCTTGGTGCCAGTCCGTGGTGGAACCAGTGTGTGTGGTTTCCCGACCTTGTGGTATGTCCAGGGTTCGGGGTGGTTTTGCTTGTGGGCCCTCGACATTGTGGAGGTCTGAGGTGGCCGTGCTTGTGGTGAGACGTCATTCTCACTTGGTTGTTGTGTGGTCTCGGCGGGTATGCCGAGGGTTGCTTCCGCTTGGTGCCCGACTCTGTTGGTTTCTGCAAGAGTCGTGTGTGTGTCATGACCTTGGTTGGTGGTCGTGGTTGCATTGTTCTATTCCGCTGTTTTGTAGTACCCTGCTATAGGTGTTCCTCGCCTTACAGCTTTCTAGTGTAGTTTCCTACTTTCAAAGTTCCTGCTGCTCTGGCTGGTGAGGGACTGGTAATCCCTATTGGGCCTTGTTCGCGAGGCTCACCCCCCTACTTCCTTCAGCTAGGGGCTCGTCGTCGCAGGAGCTCAGTGTCGGACGGGTTGCGGAGGCGGCTGCGGCGCCGTGTGTTGTCAGCAACAGTGAGAGTGAGTGTTGTGAACTCTTATATCTAAGTGAGTTGAGAGTTGTGCTTTGAAAGTTCTCGGGGTATGCCCCTTAAGGACTGCACCTTTCTTCTTGTACATGTGCTTTTACTTGGGACATTTTACAGACTTTTGTATATTGTATATCTTGTTATAATTATTTAAATCAGTACATATCTCACTAGACTATTCTTCTACCCTTCCAGGTCTTCAGATCCGTGGGTGGCGACACAAAATTCGAGGTCCCTGGCGGGAGGTCGGGTCCTTACAAACTAGCTTACTATCAAGACAAATACCCTCTGCCTCGCATCGATGAATTATTTGATCAAATATCTGAAGCTAAGTATTTTTCTAAGATTGACCTTAGGTCGGTATCATCAGATGAGAATCAAAGATGCAAACATTTATAAGACAACTTCAAGAGTAGGTATGGACATTATGAATTTGTAGTCATGCCTTTTGGTCTAACCAATGCTCCTGCAGCTTTCATGCAATTGATGAATAGCATCCATCGGCCATACCTCGACAAATTTTTCATGGTATTTATTGATGATATTCTTATATACTCCAAGACCAAAGAAGAGCATGAGGAGCATCTGAGGATCGCTCTGCAGATCTTGCGCTACAACAAGCTCTATGCAAAATTGAGCAAGTGTGAGTTCTGGCTCGAAGAAGTTTCATTTCTAGGCCATGTCATATCCAAGGATGGTATAGTTGTTGATCCTTCAAAGGTCGAAGCTGTACTCAACTGGGAGAGACCTACCAATGTATCAGAGATTAGAAGTTTTCTTGGACTGCCTGGCTACTACAAACGGTTCATAAAAAACTTCTCCAAGATTGTTGTGCCATTTACTCGCCTTACGCGAAAGGAGAACCCTTATGTCTGGAGCAAGGAACGTGAGAAGAGCTTTCAAACGTTGAAGAAATACTTGACTTCTGCACCTGTCCTTGCATTACTAGTTGAAGGTGAAGGATTCTCAGTCTATATTGATGCATCTGGGATCGGTCTAGGCTGTGTATTGATGCAGAATGAGAAGGTAATAGCTTATTCATCTAGACAATTGAAGCCGCATGAGGTCAACTATCCTGTTTATGACCTAGAACTGGCTGCAGTTGTCTTTGCACTCAAGATCTGGAGACATTATCTATATGGAGAACAATTTATTGTTTATTCAGATCACAAGAGCCTGAAGTACTTATTCTCTCAGAAGGAGCTCAACATGAGACAGAGAAGATGGTTAGAGTATCTTAAAGACTTCGACTTCAATATTCAATATCACCCTGGTAAGGGAAATGCTATAGCTGATGCACTTAGTAGGAAGCCAGTGTCATCCTTATCTTGTCTAGTTATGGGCGAGATGCAGTTACTGGAACAATTTGCCAGACTAGACATAAATATTGAACAAATGAGCGACCAGGTACTGGTTGCTAACCTCAGGGTACAACCCGACATCTTTGTCGAGATCATGGATCAACAATCAAACAACCCATTTCTGATTCGTGTCAGGGAGACCTTAGCAGATAGACCAGATTTCTCCATCACTGAGGATGGAAGATTGCTATTTCATGGCAGGACCTGTGTTCCTGATAATGAAGAATTAAAGAGGAAGCTGATGGATGAAGCTCACAAGACTAAGTACACAATCCACCGCTGTGCAACCAAGATGTACCAAGATATGAAAAGAACATTTTGGTGGCCTAACATGAAGTGTGAGATGGCTGAGCATGCCGCGCACTGCCTCACATGTCAACAAGTCAAAGTAGAGCACCGACGTCCTACAGGTGTACTCAGACCCCTAGACATATCTGAATGGAAGTGGGAAAGCATTGGCATGGACTTCATCATGGGTTTACTCCGAACTCGTGGTGAACTTGATGCTATTTAGGTCATAGTAGACCGACTAACTAAGTCTGCACATTTCTTAGCAATCAAGAGTACCTAGAGTGTGGATGTGTTAGATGCATTATATGTAAAAGAGATTGTGAGACTACATGGAGTTCCTGTATCCATAGTCTTTGATCGTGACCCAAGATTCACCTCTTGTTTTTGGAAAGGACTTCAAGTTGAACTCGGTACTAAACTTAACTTTAGTACTGCTTTCCACCCACAAACGAATGGACAAACTGAGAGGACAAACCAGATCGTAGAAGATATGCTATGAGCATGTACCATAGACTTTGAGGGATATTGGAATGAAAAATTATTCCGAATAGAATTTGCATACAACAATAGCTACCAAGCAAGTATTAAGATGGTACCATTTGAAGCTCTGTGTGGTAGAAGCTGTAGATCACCAGTATGCTGGAATGAAGTTGATGAACAGCAATGGTTGGGACCTGACATGGTGCAAGACACTAGTAGAGATATACAGATCATCAGAGACAAAATCAAAATAGCACAATGCAGCAAAGAGTTATGCAGACAAAAGAAGAAGAGACCTAGAGTTTCAGATTGGAGATCATGTACTGCTCAAAGTATCCCCAACAAGAGGGTTCCAAATTTGGGATCAAAGGCAAGTTGTGTAGCACCCTTGATTTTTAAAATCCAAATAAAATAAAATTTTATTTTTATAAGTGAGATAAATATATTTAATTAGAATAAAGAGAGAATAAATGAAATAAAAGGAAATTAAAGAAATACCCATTAAGCTAAATTGGAAATGGGTTATATTAATGGTCCTAAATGGAGTGTTGGACCCAATTGAGAGAAGCCCATCATGGGATGGGAATTAAATATCCCAAATCGGATTTAATTAATTAGTAAATAGTAAAGGTTAGGGTAAATACTAAATAACTTGTATTTATCTAAAACAAGAGCCCTTAGCCTATCCTAACCCCATGGCCACGAATTTAGCTCTCTTCCCACCCCATTAGGTAGATAAATGAAAGAATAGGAAGATAATTACTAATTTTCGGAGTTGGAGGAGAAGAGAAGAGTTAGAAGATGGTTGGACTCTTTTAGCCAACAAACCTCTCCCATTCGGCCCTACCAAACCCTAGTTCATGTCTAGAGCCTTGGGAGACGAAGGGAAGGCGATTTTGGATGAGAAGCTTGGAGGAGAAGGGCTGGACTTTGGGTTTTTCTTCGTCATTTTTCGTCACCAACTAGGGATTTCTTTACTCTGCGAAAAAGGTAGGAAATCTCTCAAGCCAAATTTATGTAAAAAAACCCTAGGAGACTTCATGATCCCGTGCAAAAGCCCTCTGGTTTTGCTCTATTTCGATCTCCCATGAGGGAGAATTAATTCTTTGAATCCATGTCAGATCCATGTACCTGACCTTTCATGTTTGCTTTCAAACCTTGTGCATACATGATCCCATGCCATGAGAAAATTCTCATAAATACTACATCATGTTAGCTTTCAAACGCCCCTGGTTTCCCTAATTTTCATCATGTATCCATCGTTAATTAATTCGTTGAACCTTGACTGTGCATGTTTAGGTCACCAGAATGTAACCTAATCAAAGCATGCCTAAACCTTGTCTATTTTTGAATTAATCATGCCTATTGATAGATCTCCATGTCTACTCTCGTTTAAAACTGATTTCATGCTTTTGGTCTCTATGCGATTTATTATCGAATTTTGAATAACTCTGTATCATGTAGACCCACCTAGAAAAAGGGCAAATCCCTCTTTTCTGGGCTCGAGCCACTCCTTGAGATCGCGACGGCCCGATCCGCCGCGATCTCAGAGGGGTCGCGACACCAGGACCCGTCGCGATCTGATTGCGACAGGTCGACGGGTCGCGACCTACCCGCCGGTTCACCCCGATACCGGTTCACATAACGCGCCAAGCCCGGGCGTCGCGATGACCCTAACGCGACAGCCCTTGGGGCCACGACATGAAACCTGAACGCGACCCGACCCTATGTCGCGACCTGAACGCGACAGACCCCTACGTCGCGATCTGACTGTGGCGGCCAGAACTTTAAATTACTCACATGCCCCTGTTAATTAGGCTATATACTCCTTAAATAGCCATGATTAAACCATGTTAAAGTTATTTCGACCTGGAAAATTAATGATGGACAATAATTGTATAAATTTAATTATTTAAAAGTTATATACACAACTATACTTGTTCACTTGATTCATCTACACTTACACACACTTAACCATCATGTTGCCATTAAACCTTGTTAAATTATTCAATAATATATCTGGTAATTTAGAAAAATAAATTACTAAATTCCCTATTTAATTAATTATACAATTGTCTTCGTTTCATATGCGCGTTTTGAATATCGTTACCGTTTTCCCTCGACATTCGAGCACACGAGGCACGATGGACCAGTTTCCACACACTTTCTCTTGACTTGGACCACCTCTCCATCGGGAATACTCTCGACTGGCCAGAGACTCATTGTCAAGGCCTTCATAAGTCTTCTTGGCTTTGGCGCACGTCCTTAGCCGACGAGCTGGTTGTACCCTAAAACCTGATACACCTTTAGGGATTAGTACGATCCATGGCCTTAGTGTGTTCTCTTCTTACCTTGTGATCATGCCGGACCATCTAGCCTGTGTTCATAGCACGGCTAGTGGGCGGTGATGATTTCTACCAGAATGCTGGTACCCGACCCGTGTGCCGCGCAACTGTTATTGTCGGTGTTACGTTGTTTTACGATATTGTCCCTATCTCGTCTACTATCTATATCCTCTCATCTGTTCACGTTCTCTCTACACTCTCATCTATTTCATCTACTACTCTCATCTGTTCTTGGTACTCTACTTGGCCATCAATTGATTGTCTAAGATAACAAACATGACTATGCTAGGCAACATTATAAGGGCCCGATCTGGTCCTTAGGAGGAGCACCTGAAAGGCTATAACTCGCGGGGGTCTAATGATCTGGGTGATGGCATACACCTAACGCATGACACACAAGATTAATCTATGACAATCAATCAATCAGTTGTTTGTTACTTGAACTCAGGGTTGAAAGAATACCGACCCATACTTGCTATCTCGTGATATGGCCAATTCTTGTGATGTTATACTCTCGTGAATGTGTTAATATTTCACGTTATCTTGTTACATCATTCTCTTGACTATACATGACAACTTGTTCTCGTATCCTGCCTCCTAAAGACATTAATTACTTTAAGCATGCTTGTTCTCATGAGATATTAAGTCCCACTGGGCGTTATTCGCTCATTCTGCGTATTTATTCATTGTGTTTCAGGTGAGTTTGACGATGACCACACTCACGAGGATGGGACTGAGGACGATGCCCAGGAGTGACCCTTTTTTGGCAACCATTTGCTTTGTTGTTAGTTAGTATAGTTATGAGTTAGTGAGTCAATTAGTCAGTATGTATTAGTTTGAATTTCAATAAAGTACTATGGGCCCTAGTTATGGCTCTGATCAGTTGATGTAATAGCTAGTGGATGATTATTAATGAAAGTGGAGGCTATTTGATATTATTTCAATTGAGCAATGATCTGTCATTTATTTCTCGCTCTGTACTATTAATAACTCTAACTCCGCTCCAATCTTCCGCGTTGGGGCGTTACAAGTTGAGACCAAGGTTCATTGGTTTTTTTGAAGTACTAGAGAGAGTTGGAGAAGTGGCTTATCGTCTAGCGTTACCTCCACAATATTCTACCGTACACAATGTTTTCTATGTATCTATGCTAAGGAGGTGAACACGGTCTGGTTCGGTCCGGTTCACCTTTTTTTTTTTTTTAACAGAACCGACCTGAATTTCTGAGTGAACCGAACCGTTCGGTTCGGTTCAAACCGAAATATGCCAAAAAGACAGATTTAATGGCGATCGCGAGACTCGATCTCGCTACCTCCAAGCCGCGGAGTGGCGCGCCCACACACTTGACCACTGTGCTACAAGCGCTTTTGGATTAATATGTATTATTAATTAATTAATTATATATATATATATATCAGTTCATTTCAGTTTCCAATCTGAAACTGAACTGAACTGTGAGGTCCGTGAAACCGAACCGATCGGTTTTTCGATTTAGACCATATTGTGAACACCCCTACTAAGGAAGTATATGTACGACCCATCTCATGTGATAAGCTACGACGATATAGTTTTGCACAAAGATATGACCTATGAAGAGAAGCCAGTCAGAATACTGGACAAAAAGATACAACAACTGCGGAATCGATCTATATCCGTGGTAAAGGTACTCTGGAACAACCATGGAGTTGAAGAAGCCACAAGGGAACCCGAATCGACAATGAGATGAAACTATCCGGATCTATTCAGTAAGTCATTCTTCCTCTTATGACCATATGAATTTGGGGACCAAATTCTTTTTAAAGGGGGAGGATGTAGCAACTCTCAATTTTTTTTTAATTTAGATAAATAAATTTAAATTAAAGAAATTGTGAATAAATTGTAAATAACTTGTACATGAGTTAATGGGCCACAAAGCTGAAGCCCAATGTTGGATTGGGGATAATTAAGCCTAATTTTGTGACTAAATTATTAATAAATTAAAAAGGGCAAGATAGTCACTATTTTGACTTATAATTATTCTAAAAAGAGTCCTAACTGTTGAACCACTCTTATATTTTATCCTTTATTTTGATTAACTTAAATATCATGAATATATTTAATATCATGTTTTTCCTCTTAAATACAACATATTATGGCACTATCATTTCATGATTTGCACTGGAAAGCTAAATCGATTGTTGTTCAATGCATATCGATTACTGATTAAGTGCCACATCGATTACTGTTTTTAAAGTCCACATCGATTTTATTTAAAACATCGATTTCAGTCAGAACATTGATTTCATTCAAAACATCGATTTCACTTTAACATCGACTTTACTTAAACATCGACTTCATTTAAACATCAATTTTAGTTCAACATCGATTTCATTCAAAACATCGACTTCACTCAAATATCGATTTCAGTTCAACATCGATTTCACTTAAACATCGACTTCATTCAAACATTGATTTCATTCAAACATCGATTTCACTCAACATCGATTTCGGTTGAACATCGACTTCACTTAGAACATCAATTTCACTTAAACATCGACTTCGGTTTAACATCGACTTCATTAAACATCGATTATGCTTATATATCGATTATCTTTCACATCGATTACCATAGAACATCGACTGTGTTCAAACATCGACTACACTCAAACATCAATTACATACATGGATTATATTGGAACATCGATTACCTATATGAAACATCTATTGCCTCCATATTTCAAACCTTTCAAAATATCTTTGGCGCTTAAATGAAAGTTCAAATGTACTTCATATGGTTAACTTATTATTTCTCTGATTGAAGACTTTTTTGCATGTCTCATAGGATCTCTTCCTTCCTGCAACAAAAGAAAAGCACCTACATTATATTCCTTACTATCTGTAGGAATACAGATAAAAGGCAAAAAGAGGTATGAGCCACCTGAAAAAAGACTTCATGAGTCTAATCATCTACCTTGCATTTAATGTATGCAGGTCCACCTCTACACATAGTCAACATCTTGGACCTGCTGCTAACATCCTTGAAGTGCGCAACAGCTAGAACATCTTCCTCCATTCCAAGTAGCCAGTAGGCATAAGAAGGAAGTCGTTAGACTCAAGAAAGAGAGTTGAAGAAGAAGAGAGCCAAGAATCTCCAACGGCCATCTATCAACGAATCTTGTCAAGCTGCTCCATAAAAGGGAGAAGAGAAGCAGAAGAAAGAGTAGAAACAGAGAGCGAACATGAAGATCATTCAAAGAGTGTACATCCAGTGAGCATCCAAATCTATACACACTCAAGCAAGAAAGGAAGAGAAAGCCTATTCAAGCTGAAGCATTCAAACTTCTTTTCTCTCTTCACTCTCTCTGTGCATCATTGTAAATCTGGGGAGAGTTTGTGAGCTGAGAGCTAGAGTTCCTTTGTTCGTCTTATATAGCTCTCGGTCTGTTCTTTCTTTTCTAAGAAAGATTTGTGTCTAGCTGTAGGACTATATACAGTATTCCTCTTCCTGTGTAAAGAGAAGGCCAGCGGGGTGCTGGTGGTTTCTGTCCAGCTGTGAGACTGTACACAGTGTTCCCCTTGTGTTAATGGAAAAACCGCACTGGGGTTTGTACCCGAAGGTTGGCTTCTTAACCTGTAAGAGAAGTGGGCTGCCTTCTTGCCTGGGAAAGAGAAGAAGACCAGCTGGGGTGCTGGGTGTTGTATGCCCCTTGTTTAATGGAAGACCAAGGTTAATTGGTGGTTAGTGAAATCCCAAGAGTTTGCTTGGGGACTGGACGTAGGACTTCCATTTAGAATGGCCGAATCAGGATAAATCTCTGTGTTCCTAGTGTGCTTGCTTCTGTGCATTTAATTTCCTTGCACACGCTTATTTAGACTAACCAAATATTTTCAAGTGGTGATTTTTTTTTCAATTTTTTAGATTACCTATTCACCCCCCTCTAGGTTAGTCTTGCTGCCAACCGTAAGTGGGCCAACACTAACTCTATCCTAACCCCTTGGCCACATATCTAGAGCCCACCCTTAGTCAAATGGAAGGATAAATGCTAGGAAAAGGTGAGATAATTATGGGAAATTCAGAGTTGGAAGAGAGGAAAGAGTTTTAGGAAAATTTCTAACCTTAAAGATACAAATACACCTCCATTTTGTCTCTAGCCAACCCTATTGAACCCTTAGAGCTTGAAGGATGAGGAGGAGGAGCTTTTGGACGTGGAGGAGGAGTCTAGGAATAAGGATATCTTCGAAGTTCTTCACTTTTCTTGCCCTAGAATTCCAGTGCTCAAAGATAGGCAATCTCTCAAGCAAAATTAAATTAAACTCGACCTAGATAGTGCATGATCCCATCTTAAAAGCCTCATGTTTTTCCCAATTCCTATCATGTCGTTAATGAGTATTTCATGCTCAAAGTTTTGTCAAGAATATGTACCCGACTTGACTTGTTCCTTTTAAATCCATGTCCATGCTTGATCTCATGCCTTGAAACTTTTATTGTACATGCTACTTGATGTCAAGAATCTAATGATTCCATTTCTCCCTATTTCTATCAAGTAATCTTTTTCAACTAAATCATTTTTCATCATTGTGTCTGATTTTTGGTTCATCATGAAGTAACCTGATCATAGCATTCTCATACCATGTTAAATGTCTAGTTACTCTTTACTGATGATACATATGCAAGTCTAGTTTTGTTTAAAAGTGGTTTCATGATTTTTTATAAGTATACGATTTTATATGAATTATAAAAGACCCTTGTGTCAAGTCCTTAGAGGACTAGACCGCAACCCAAAGTGACCCACTTCACTTTTGGGCTCGGCCAGAACCTCTGAGAACGCGACAGCCTGACTGGTCACATTCTCAGCCTAGTTGAGACATCGACGAGTGTCGCGTTCTGAACGCGATGACCTGACACGTCACGTTTTCCCTGTCCTGTACCGACTGCCTTGAATGCGACAGACCCAGACGTCACGTTTATGGACCAATTGCCCTAGTCACGACCGGTCATCCCGTCACGTTTCAGAGCAATGATTGATTGGCCTAACCCGTTCACCTAAACGTGACAGACCTACCCGTCACGATTTGAACGCAACAGGGACCTACGTCGCGATTCACTGTGTGTCCAGAAAACCCTAATTTCAATGTAAACTATGATAATCATGTTTTACACCATGGTTTAACCTCTGAAATGAACTGTTGTGAACAGTAACATCAAGTTAACATATTTTGATTATATTTATGTGATTTATTTAATTAAAAGATGTGTGCATAACTCTCACTTACTATCTTGATTCTCTCTCACATGCACACACCAAACGTGAATTTTTGCCATGAGACCTTACGAAAAAGTACTCAATAATATATCTGGTAATTCAATACAACTATTCATGTAAATTTCTCTATTATTTTAAATAGTCTTGTCTTCATTTTATTCATCGATTTGATACCGTTATTGCGTCCCTCTGCCTCAAGCACTCAAGGCTAGATGGACAACCATTTCTATACACACTTTATCTTGGCTTGGACGAACTCTCCGTTGGGAATACTTCTGACTGGACCAAGAACTCCTTGTCGAGGCCTCCATGAGACTCCTTGGCTTTGGCAGACGTTCATTGCCGACAAGCTGGTTGTACCATCAATACCCATTTTACCCTTAGGCATTAGCATGATCCAACGGCCTTAGATTTTCTCTCTTACCTTGAGATCACGTCGGACCTCTGGCCTGTGTTCATAGCACGACTATTGGGCAGGTAGTGACTTCCACCGGACTATCGGCACACGATCATGTGTGTTGTGCAATTGTTATTATCCCCTGTTTAACGTTGTTTTACGAACATGACCCTCGTTCTCATCTATTATCCTTATCCTCTCATCTATTATCGTTCTCTCTATTCTCTCATCTATTCTTCAATTACTCTCATCTATTCTTGGTACTCTATTTGGCCATCTATTGATTGTCTAAGATAAGAACATGATCAATGCCAGACAACATTATAAAGGGCCCGATCTAGTCCTAGGAGGTGTGCCTGAACAGTGCTAGTGCCTATGGGAGTTTTAATGATCAGGAATTATCAATAAAGATGGTTTGATGTCTTTATGACAATCAAAGTACTATGTTCTCTCGGTTGAAAGAATATCAACCAACGTTCTATCGTGACTAGTGCACTATTGTGAACTTGACGTGCTATCTCGTTATATGGCCAAACTTTATCGTGCTACTTGTTCTATTTTTGTGAAAAGTACTATCGTTCCCTTGCTATCATGTGTCAGTACTCTCGTGACTATACTTGATCGTTCTCTCTAGTTATCATGGTTTACAAGACATTAATCACTTAAATCATGTCTGTCTTTACGAGATAGTAAGTCCTACTGAGCGTTATCGCTCATCCTACGCTATTTGTTATATGTGTTTCAGGTGAGTCTGATGGGGACTACCACACACACGAGGATGGGGATGAGCAAGTGCATGGCTGACCCGACATTTCAACAACAAATGCTTTTAGTAGTTAGTTAGTTGGATAGTTAGTTTATTTTATTTTAAATAAAGTACTCTGGGCCCATAGATTTTTGGCTCTGAATTAGTGGATGTAATAGCATTTAGTGGAATTATCAATAAAGCTGGTTCATTTGACATTATTCTAATTTGTACAATGGTTTGATGTCTATTTCTCGCTCTATACTATTTATTTAATTGTTTATCGTTCTGATATTCCGCGTCGGGGTGTTACAACCTCGAGCGAGTGGGGTTGTGCCCTGCTCATTAGTAGGGTAAAATCAGCACATTGCCTTCATTTCTTCTTTATTTTCATGATAAGCGCTAATTGTTCAAGTCGATTTTTGTAAAAGACATGGTGGACTTCAATAGAAGCTAGGCAATTTTGAAAAGAAGCACAACATGCCTGAGGCAGGGGTCCCTAATTTGATCAAGAGCCAATATCAAGTGCCCCAGGCTCTCGAAAGTAGGGCCTAACAAAAAGACTGGTTGCCAAGAGGGAAAGGCAGCATATCGAGCCAAGCGTGGAGACTGATGAGACGTTCCTATGGAAGTGGCGCATAGTCGACAAGCATTCCGTAGATGACCTAGGGTCGCAGCGGAGCTTACCTTAGTTGCCTCGTCACCAAGAAGTGATGTAGACAGTACTGACGTCTGGCATGCTATAAAATGGGATGTGAGTAGAAATGGAGGCCAGACATTTTTTCAGATGCTCAATTCCCATATCAACGATATGATCTTCCTTGACGAGGAGATTTGTGCTCGCAAGGTTTTCCCCAAGGAGGAGACCTCTCAACGAATGGCTACTCTTGGAGACTGAGCAAGCAAATGCGGTAGAGGAATAGGTGGAGGGGGTGGAGGCCCAGCTGCACAAGCATGTTCAGTGGCTCGGGCTGTCGCCATTGTTGCGTTTAGAGAGAGAAAGAATACAAGGAGCTACTTATGGAGGTCAACATTGCTATGTATGAAGTGGGTAATTTTGATTGTGCCAAGATTATGCAGGATCGGTACGCTGAGCTCGACCTGAGCTTCTTCCCCTATCATTGAAGGGTAGGGAGGCAGTCAGTGAAGGCAATGCCAAGTGCGATGCTGCAGATGGCACAGATGGCTAGGGCATTAAGGGCAGTGAGGATGCTTAAGTCTTTAGCTTTTTTTGTCACACCTTTTCTTTATCCCCTTTTTATTTTTGGGTGGTCGGCAAGATCTGAAAGGCTTCATGAAATTGACCCCATACTTGTAAATTTTTGGAGAAACAAAAATCCTCCATTTTTGTGGTTTGGATTGGACTTTCGTATGTCATAATTGTTTGATTTTGTCATTGTTTGATTATTTGGTAGGGCTTTAGATGATCTAGAACTTAGATGACTGGGAGTGGCAGCTCAGAGCATGTCCGACATCAGGGGATTATATCGCTAAGGTAGTGGCCTACTTGGGACTTGGATGATTGGGAGGTGGCAGCTCAAGGCACATTCGACCTCAAGGGATTGAGTCATCGAGAAGGCAGTGTAGGGTTTGTTGACCTATGACTTGGACGATTAGGAGGTGGCAACTCGAGGTACTTCCAACGTCAAGGGATTGTGTTGTCAAGGTGGCAACAGGGGACTTGGCTGACATAGGACTTAGACATTTGAGAGGTGGTAGGTCAGGGAACATTTGGCCTTAGGAGATTGGCAACTGAATAAGGAGGAAGATATTATCCATAATACTAATTTAGGTTGTTTACATTCTAGGTCTTCAGAATCAGCTTGATTGAGGTGGTCTCGAGCTTGCAAGTATAGTGTCCTAGGACCTCCTTCCCATGTTGGATCTAGTTTCCCTATGGTGCCTGTGAGGTCTGATGCCTTTATTATTCTCACGATGAGGTTTCCTGCTCTGAACTACCTTCCTCAGATGCAAGGACTATGGATTCTTGCTACAACTTGTTGAAAGGCGGCTGCCCATATCCTTACCTACATCCCTATATCATCAACAAGCGCAATGTTTTCGAACATCCTTTCATCCTTGAGGTCCAAGTTGAAGGTTGCACTTTAGGTTAAAGGTTTGCCAATTTCCACAGGTTAGACTGCCTTTGTCCTAGAAGCTAGGTTGAAAGGTGACTCACTAGTGACCAACATGTGAGTGGTTTGGTAGGACTATAGGATAGATGATAACACCTCTAGCCAACTTTCTTTGGCTTGACCAAGGTGGGTCTTCAACCCCTAAAGGATTGTCTGGTTTGTAACTTGGGTCAAACCGTTGGCTTGCAAGTGCACAATTAAGGTGAACTATTAGGTGATGTTGTATCCAGTGCACCAAGATTTTAACATCCTTCTTGTGAATTGCATCTCATTATCATTAACGAGGACTCGGTTTAACCCTAAGCAAGTTATGATGGACTTCCAGATGAAGTCCCAAACAACCTTTTCTATGATCCAAGATAGGGTTCAGCTTCCACCCATTTGATGAAGTACTCGACTATGGTGACCAAGAAGTTGTAATGCCATGAGGTCTAGGGGAATGTGCCTAGAAGGTCAATTCTCCACCTAACAAAGGGACAAGGCTCCACCATGGTCAAAAGTTCAATCGCCAAGGAATGATGTCACTTAGCAAAGGTTTGGCATTGTTCGCATTTCTTGACAAGGTTGATGGCATCTTGGTCATCATCAGCCACCAGTATTCAAGTCTTACAAGCTTCCTGGCCATAACCATTGACATGGCTATCACAGATTCCCTCGTGCAGTTCTCTGTAGGCATAGTCAGCTTCTACAGGGCTGTGGCACTTCAAGTATGGAAGTCCATATGGTCTTCTATAGAGCTCCCTTTGGATGATGGTTCTATAGAGCTCCCTTTGGATGATGGTGAACTTGGCTACACGACCCTTGATGTCGTAGGCAGGTTGATCTTCAATACGGAGGGTGCCAAGCTAAAGGAACTAGATTATGGGATCTTTCCAGCTTTTGGTGGCCTCCTCTTCCCTAGATAGGACTTTGTTCCCCTCATATCTAGGTCAGGAGACCTCTTTAACCAAGACCGACCGCCTCTACCTGAGCTCGAAAGAGGAGGTGAGGTAAGCCAAGTCGTCGATCTTGGCATTTTCTGATTTTAGCACACAGATGATGCCAAATTGACGTAGTCGAGAACCCTATATCTTTCAAACTTGTGAACATGACCCTAGAGGTCCTGACTTAGATAGAATTTTGGGCTAAGCATAGCCCAACTTAAGAAAGTAAACTACAAACTTGACTCAAGAAAAAGAAAACTGCATAATAAAAGAAAATTACATAATAAGGATAGATTCGGTGCATGGTTTCAAAATTAGATTCAAGCTCTGCCTACTAGTTTGGTGTTCATTAGCGGAGCCATCTTTAGTCCATGGTGGGGGCCAATCATGTCCCCACCACAATGGCTCTACATCTCAGCACCAAGGATGTTCACACAAGCATGACTCGTAGTTTGTTGTAGCAAATTTAGGGAGCTACAAAGCCAAGGCCCCATCATGGCCAAGTATCTTCAAACGGTGAAGAGGCTGGCCTCTCCCTATAAATAAGAGCTAAGGAGTCCAATTTCAAGATAATGAGGCATTGTTAAGAGCATGTCTTATGTGTTTTCCACTGTGAGAGTGAAGTGTCATGAGGATCCATAGAAAGTAAAAATTCCATAGGTGAGAAGCCTAAAACCGATAAGAAGCCGTCGGGTGAGAAGCCCCTTATTATTAGCTTTCCCCTACTTTTACCACCCTCCCACAAATGTTCCATCTACCCACCATTCACCTACCTCCATCCCCACCATTAAGACCTACCACATCACTAGCCACGTTACCATTAAGACATTCATTGTAACCAACTTCATAATTTGATACAGTTAAACCAACTCTTTTCGGGTTAAAAGTAAGGTGTGATAGCGGCAGTAACCCGAACGATATCGAACTCAGGGTGGAATCTAACACGATACACAATGTGATAATGGAAGTTAATATTTTCCATCAACATAGTTAAAGTTTACATTTCACAGTCGAAGAGACAAAATAAAACAAGTCCATGTTACATGAAGAAGATCTACAATGATTGAGCTACTACCATCTCACTATATTTCCAAATGAGAAAGAACTACTTGACTAATACAAATTTAGAACTCAACAACTACTCTATATGCTCAAAGTCTGACCAGGCCTCCTTAACGATCTTCAAATCAGGATCTGAATCTCCTAAAAATTATGAGAAACTAAGAATGAGTCTAAGGCAGTGTTTGGAAACACTTTTGAGTTAGATTTTCGGTGTAAAATCTCTGACAATACCTACAGCTGTTCCAAACACACTTAGCTGCTTCGGCTTCCGTGTTATAGAGATTTTATAGGGAGGAGAGAGATTGAGAGAAGTTGCACCTTCTCTCTATTGGGCGGCATGCTGCGAGGCAGGTGTGTGTGCCAGCGTCTCACTCTGGGGCGACCTGAGAATGAGGGTGTGGCAGAGGCCGGGTTGGCCAGTCATCCTAGGTCCGGTGTGGACCTGCCTGCGGGTGTTGCTGAGTTGTCCAGCAGGGGGACTGTACCCTGTGGGGGGTTATAAGAAGGATGGTATCCTTACACAACAACTCGAGTTGGCGTAACGGCAATGCCTGAGATTCTATATCCTGGTATCAGAGCAGGTCGCGGGTTCGATTCCATGGGTGCCGCTGGGGGGGAGATTGTGGGCGGCATGCTGCGAGGCAGGTGCGCGTGCCAGCGTCTCACCCTGGGGCGACCTGAGAATGAGGGTGTGGCGGAGGCCGGGTTGGCCAAGTCATGCCTAGGTCCGGGTGTGGACCTGCCTGCAGGTGTTGCTGAGTTGTCCAACAGGGGGACTGTACCCTGTGGTGGGTATAAGGAAGGATGGTATCCTTACCAACAACTCGAGTTTGGCGTAACGGCAATGCCTGAGTCCTATATACCAATTGTTAGGATCGGATATTCGGTTATGGCAAAGCTAGAAGGGGGGGTTGAATAGATTTGCAGCGGAAACTTAGCAATTTGAAAATTACTTCTGATTAAAAGATCTACTCAATCAAAACCCCTTTGATCTGATGTAATGTGTGTGAATAAATTAACAAGTAGTGTGTAGATGAAATCCCTAGGCATGCATCTAGCGCAACACAATGCCAACCACAAGTCAAACCACAGGCACAAGGGATTTTTAGGTGGTTCGGTGATCACACCACGTGACTCTACTTCACCCCTCACACAGTGAGGACACACTACTCAAGAATTGAGTACAACACACACACACGAGCACAACGGCTCAACCATACACACACACACGCTAGATCAAGTCCACAATAGATCAGATCCTCTAGCTTGATCTGACCAACACACCACACACGTTGTCTGCAAACCACAATCAGAACAACAATCCACACGTGGATCAAGCACAAGGAACGCTTGAACCACTACCACACACACAAAGATATGAAAGGTAGAATAAAAGAAGAGTTCTGAGTTGAAGATCAAATCCAAATGAAGAACTCTTCGTGGTGGTCGTCCAGAAGAACTTCAAGCTTTGTCTTGACATGTATCAGTTGATGGAGAAGCTTGAAAGACGGACAAACCAACTTCAACTCCGCTCGTGAGATGGATCTTCCTCGCGCTGGATGGAGAGTTGAAGCAGAAAACAGGGGAACCTTCTTCTTCTTGTTCTTGGCTTAGGGTTTTTTGTGTGGAGGCTCCCTTACTGCGAAAATACCTCTATATGGTCTATATATAGTGGTGTCCAAGCATAGAGAGTCGTGCCAAAAGGAACACCCAAATATAGATCATATTCTGGCCATTATATCTTCCCAAAACTCCGTCTGTCGACAGCCGACTTGCTGCTGTGGACAGGTGCTGTCAGGTTTGCAAAAACCAGAAGACTGGCTTCCGGGAAACCATTTTCTGTGTGTATCTGTCGACAGGCTACAGTTTATCTGTCGACAGGTGCACTATTCATCTGTTGACAGCACATTCATCTGTTGACAGCTACTTGTTCCAGTAGCTTGTCTTGTTCTGTTGCACTGGGATTTTGTTGCTTGTCTTGTGTACATTCACACCTACATTAAAGGTAATTATTAGTGAGATATAATGAACATATAAATGAACAAGTTAGCATGTTTTTCTTGATTAGCATTTGCTTTTCTTAATTACATTTGCTTAACTTGACATTCTCATTATGTTCACATATTCACATCACATCAATTTGTATTGTTCATGAAATGCTCATCATCAAAAACAAACATACCATATGTCAACTTAACATACTCATGTAACCCAACACTCTCCCCGCTGTCGAAAAGCGGTTTCCACGTACCTGCTTTTGGAGATTTTGGCTTTGGCAACATTAAAATCCTTTTTTTTTATTTCTCTCGTCTTTCATAGCATACACCGATAAATATTTTTTTATTGATTTCGCTCCTCTTTTGTGAACGGGCGTGGCCGACGAGGCCCTCGTCATCTGTGCCGCAAATGACACAGGCGACAAGACCCAAAAATGCATCCACACCGATGCCTTTTACGAAATCGACTTTTGCCGATTTCACCTTTTCCAACCTCGGTTACAAATGGCACCTAAATAGACCTAGCAAACAACCAAGAATAACATGCATTACATGACCTACATATACATTAACCTGAAAACATGCTAATTCATATAATATCACATTCTCATTCATGATATTTTATACATTTATTGTAGACTTTATACATTCTAAACATATCATTTCTTCCAATTATCAATTATATATGCAATCTATATTCCATTACACTTCTATCTACTAACATATGACCATGCGAAATATCTTAAACAAATGAACATGGATAATCTTTATAACAAGTAATCAACTAATTATGTATGACTTTATCATGTAGGACAAAATTGTAGTTCTAACTTTCTTCCTGATAATTATATCATTAACATACTATGATCATGTACATTTCTAATCAAATCATTTCGTCGGCTATCATATATACATATTGCAACCATATAAATAGGTTTATCAACGAGCACATGACACACCCATCAGATAAACATGCTTATTTACTTAAGACAAGGAACATGGAAGGCCATTGTGGTGGCTATTTCTAGCCACCTTCGTGCACAAGGCCCATCAGGGCCCAACCAATTCAGCAGACAAATGTGGTCCTTCCGCATGACGACACGTCTTCTCAAGAGCAGCTTTCAAGGTCCCGAGGCCGGTCCCTGCATTCGGGTACCATCAGGACCCAAGAGCCTCCTCCGGATACCTTATAGCCTGTTCGGACAAAGGCCCTCTCTTCGAGCAGGGTTCTGCTCGGCGTGTGCTGAAACCTCTTCGGCACGAGCAACATTTCCTTGCATCATACATCTGGCAGCAAGCCATGCCTCCGGGCACCAGGCACCGAACACCGGGCTCGGCTACCGAATAGCAGGTCTGGCTTACCGAGCAGGCTGCCTGCTCGGTACCTTCCGACCAGGAAAATCCAAGAAGCCCTTTCATCCCCTCGTGGCAGTTATAACGGCTACACCACACGCGCCCCACGATCAAGTGGTGCATTAACTACAGAGCTTCTCAACGGACGCCTCAACGCGTAACCCCCTCGCTGAGGACGCTAACGGGCACGCCTTTACGGCATTAATCAGGGACGTTCTGTCCCTCTCTCTCAACACTTCTGCCTATAAAAGCGGCGGTAAGCCTCCATGCAGGGGTACGCAATCTAAGACACATCTCTCCTGCACAATACTGAACCTTCTTCTTCCAGGCCTTTGAGTCCACCTCTAACTTAGCATCGGAGGGTCTCCCCGGTTCTTCAACCAGGCCCCCCTGATTCCATTCTGTTTGCAGGTATCCGTCTGCTACCTGCGGCCTTCTTCCCTTCTTCCAAGTGTAGGCCCGCTTGCTCCGGCCCAAGCAGGAAATCACCTCCACACTTTGGCGCCGTCTGGGGAAGCAACGACAGCCATGGCTCGCGGACGATCCTCGTACCAGAACATAGGGAGCCGTATGACGAGGTCCCGCCAGTCGCAGGCGGACTCCCGTCAACGTGCTCCCCCCGTCGACGTCTCCGTAGCTCCTGCTGTCGCGATCGGGAACGTTCCTGCGCCCGCCACCGTTGTGCCTGCGACTGCCCTGGAGATGGCCGAACTCCGGGGACAGATGCAGCAGTTGACGGGAATCTGCCTGGGTCTTCAGGCCCAATTGGCTGGGCAGCCAGTCCTGACAGCCTCCGTTCCGCAGGAGCTCCAGGCAGAGTCGTCTCACTGGCGATCGCGTGCACCTCCTGCCCCAGCAGAGTCGATTTAGGAGCAGCACGCCGATTCGCCGCGGAGGTCGCGCCGCGCTCCATCTGATGAACGAGCACCGGAGCGCCGCGGTCGTTCACCCCGTCATTCCGCGGCGGCCCCACGCCTGCCGCGCTCGGTCGTGGGAGCCAACTCCCACAAGTCTGGGCGTGCGGATTCGGCCCACTCCGAACAGGAGTTGGCCAGGCCCCTGCGCCGCGGTCGTTCACCCCGTCGTCGACCTGGAATGCCGAGGAGGACCTGAACTTCCGCTCCCCATTCATTGCGGAGATCCTGGAGGCTTGGGTCTCTCCCAAGCTCCCTCTGCCTACCATCGCGCCATACGACGGTACCTCTGACCCCGCGGATCACATCCACGGGTTTGAGTCGCATATGGTGTTCCATGGAGCATCTGATGCAGCCAAATGTCGGGCCTTTCGGCACCTGAAGGAAACTGCTCGGGCCTTGTTCGAAGCCCTCCTGAAGGTTCTATCTCTTCCTTCCATCAGTTGAAGAAGTCCTTTCGGGACAACTTCCTAGGCGGAAGGTCCAACCGCGCACCGCGGCCTCCCTTCTCACTGTTCGGCAAAAGAAGGGAGAAGCACTCTTGGACTACGTCAAGAGGTTCCAGACTGAGGCGCTCCGCATCCCACGCCTCGATGTCCCGTTAGCCACCAGTGCCCTTATCCAGGGTACTCGCGATGGTTTTCTGCAGAGGACACTGGGAGTGCAGTAGCCTTCCACCCTTGCCGAGCTCCTCTCTACTGCACAATGCCATGCGGCGTGGGAGAAGGTCTGGCTGCTAGCCGAGCAGAGCAGGGAGAGTCGTTGGACAAGAGGAGGCCTTCCGACAACGGTTCCGACTGTGATCGGAAGAAAGGACGGCGCAACGGAGATTCACCGTGCCGACCACGCCCCTTCACCGACTACACACCTCTGACGGTGGCACCCGAACAGATCCTGGCAGCGATCAGGGACGAACCATATGTTCGGTGGCCACAGCGGATGCGCTCCGATCCCCGGAGGCGCAACCAGGAGAAGTATTGTCGCTTCCACCATGACCACGGCCACGATACCTCCGAATGTCGCCAGCTCAAGGACGAAATCGAGTCCCTCATTAAGCGCGGCTACCTCGGATGGTTCGTGCACCGGAATGAAGACTGTCCCAGACGCCGAGAGCGGACTTCCGAGCAACCGATCAACAATGAGCCCAACGGGCAAGAAATCAATGTGATCGCAGGAGGATTCGGCGCAGGCGGAGAAAGCACTCAGAGCCGACGCGATTACGCGAGGCGAGTACATGTCGTGGACAGACCTCCGATACCTCGGCCGGCTCCTATCCCTCTAATCCCGCACACGCACGGTCCGAGGAGGCCATAACCTTCTCGGACGAAGACCTTGTAGGGTTACCACCCCACACACTGATGCGTTGGTCGTTTCGGCAACCATCAATCATTGTAATGTGAGCAGGATTCTGGTAGACAATGGAAGTGCCCCCGACGTATTGGCTTACGATTGCTATCTCCTTATGGGCCTAAAACCGACCAGCTCACCCCTGTAGAGTCGCATATGTTCGGCTTCTCGGGGGTGTCAGTTCAGTCTACGGGTAGATGTTGAACCACTCTCTATTTGTTCTTGTATTTTGGTGATAATAAAATTTATGATGTAACTTAAATTGAATATTTTGTTTCATCTGTGTCGCATCAATCTCATAGCAAAATGCTGAGTCTTTCATTGATGCAATATATGGCGCACTAAAATGATAAAGTCGATGTCTAACTCATATACATCGATTTCTATTTAAAGTGCCAAAGTAACAAGCGCTACAATGATTTGTTAAGAAATCGATGCCATAACGATTTCATAAGTGTTCACAACGATTTGTTAAGAAATCGATGCCATAACGATTTCATAAGTGTAAGCGCAACAATTTGTTAAGAAATCGATGTCATACGATTTCATAAGTGTTCGCAACGATTTCTTCTGTAAGCGCAACGATTTGTTAAGAAATCGATGCAATAACGATTTCATAAGTGTTCGCAACGATTTCTTCTGTAAGCGCAACGATTTGTTAAGAAATCGATGCCATAACGATTTCATAAGTGTTCGCAACGATTTCTTTAGAGAGCATAACGATTTCTTAGTGAGCGCAACGATTTGTTCTCACAACGATTTCTTTAGACCGTAACGATTTCTTAAGTAAACGCATCGACTTGCCTTCACAACGATTTGTTAAGAAATCGTTCCCATAACGATTTCATAAGTCATGCTCATAACGATTTCTTCATGGATTCTGATCAAACTCAGATTGCCTTTATATTTCAAATATGCTTGGCGCTTAAATGAAAAGTCAAATATCTTCTGACAAAAAGCTGCATGCATAATCTTGTCAGAAAAAGATATGACCTACTATTTTCAGTATGTTAGCAGAAGCACAGTATTATGCATCGTTTATCATAAACACTCTTTTATGCTAACACTTTCTTCTATGTGTACAGACCTCGAAGACCATCAGAGTCTGATTAAGACAATGAAGAGGAGATGAGCAACGGCTAGAACTCCAACGGATCTCTTCAACGGATCCATTCAAATTGCTCATATAAAAGAAGAAGCTTAGATGAAGAAAAGCAGAGCCTTTTCCTGAATATCTTTGAAGGAGTGTACAACTGTGAGAAGCACCTCAACTCCACATACACTCAAAGCAAGAGAGAAGAGCTCGAGCCAAAATCTACAGAAGCTTTCAAGCAGAAGTCTTCATCGCTTTCAAGCCTTCTTCTCTTCCATTCTCCCTGTGCTTATTGTAATTCCTGGGGAGAGTTTTGCTGAGAGTTTTTGAGTAGATGCCATTCTTGTAGAACTCTCAGCACTGTTCTTTCTTTGTAAGAAAGATCTTTGTCCAGCTGCAGGATTGTATATAGTAGATACCCAGCTAGGGTTTGTGTCTAGCTGAACCAAACTGGGGTTTGTACCAGTTGTTAACCTAGCTAGGGGTTAGTGTCTAGCAGAACCGCACTGGGGTTTGTACCAGGAGGTTTGCTTCTAAACCTGTAAAAGAAGTGGGCTGCCTTCTTGCCCGGGAAAGAGAAGAAGACCTGGTGGGGTATCCAGGGTGTTGTAGTATCCTTGAGGGGGACTGTACCCTTGGTTAGTGAAATCCCAAGAGTTTTCTTGGGGACTGGACGTAGGACTTCCGTGTGGGAAGGGCCGAACTAGGATAATATCTCATGTGTCCTTTTGTGTGATTGTTTACTTACTTCCGCACTGCTACTCTTTATCACACTAAACTAACCAAACTTTCAAGTGTTAATCTTTGTGTTTAAGTTTCTATTTCAGATTTCAGAAAAACCTATTCACCCCCCCTCTAGGCTAGCTTGCTGCCATACCGAAAGGGCCAACAAGTGGTATCAGAGCGGGTCTCTGAACTTTCAAGAAGATCCAACGATCTTAGAGCAAAGATCCATGGCAGCTCAAGGATATGCTGAAGGTCAATCCGTCACCAGACCTCCATTCTTTGATGGAGAGGACTACCAATACTGGAAGATGAGAATGGAATGCTTCATTCGAGGCACAGACTTTGATCTGTGGCAGGTAATTGAGGTAGGTGATTTGTTATTGTTCCTGCTGAAGGCACTACTGCTATTACAGCTACAGATAAAAGTAAATTATCATTGAATTTTAAAGCAAAGAATTATTTATGTGTGCTTTATCTAAAATAGAATTCAGTAAAGTATCCGCATGTATATCTGCTAAAGATATGTGGGACAAATTGAAGCTCACATATGAAGAATACCCATTACGGATAAAATACATATTGATGCTCAAGTGTTTAAAGAAACAAGATAGGAAGCTATAACTCCATCTTCTCCAACTGTCACCATTCAAGGGGAGCAACAGGAAGCACCTCACGAAGTTATCCTTCCACATGAAGAAGAAGAGGTAAAGGAGGAACTTCAGATTGAGGGGGAGCTTCATATCTTTTTCAAAAAGGATATCTATGAAGAAATAAGCGTTGAAGAAGCTTCTGATGAAGAAAAAGCTGAGGATAAGGCTCATAAAATCCAAGTAACTCCTCAGGAGACACCTTCAGTAAACAACTCCTCAAGTAGCTTCAACATTAAAGAGAAAATGCCTATCTACTCTTGATGAACAAAAGGAAAAGGCATTCAAATGGGTATGGTTAGAGGATGCTCAAAAACATCCGATTGTGATTACCAACTCTTCACTTCATTCCAATCTGAAGAGGAAGTAGTCATCCTTAGTTTTAGTTTTCTGTTTTTAAACCTCATTTCTGTTTGTTATATTCAGTAAACTACAATGCTACTAACAATGTTTGCAAGTTTTTTTTATATACAGATAAAAATCTTGAAGACTTGACAAACACATGTCAAAGGTCAAGAGCAACAAGATCTGACTTGCCTCACATTAAGGGGGAGTCTCATGCTCAGGGGGCACAGATTAAGGGGGAGTCATTCCTTATCAACTATTATTGTTGAACCCCTCAATGGTAAGAAATTCTCTCAAAGGGGGAGAGAATCCATGGTAAGATCCTTCCTTTTTGGTTAGTGACAAAAAGGGGGAGAGTTTGTATGAATTTTCTGAAACATCTATGCTTTATATATATTCTTGTCAGAAAATTCTCATAAATTTTGTCATCACCAAAAAGGGGGAGATTGTTGAACCACTCTCTATTTGTTCTTGTATTTTGGTGATAATAAAATTTATGATGTACTTAAATTGAATATTTTGTTTCATCGGTGTCGCATCAATCTCATAGCAAAATGCTGAGTCGTTCATTGATGCAATATATGGCGCACTAAAATGATAAAGTCAATGTCTAACTCATATACATCGATTTCTGTTTAAAGTGCAAAGTAACAAGCGCTACAACGATTTGTTAAGAAATCGATGCCCTAACGATTTCATAAGTGTTCACAACGATTTGTTAAGAAATCGATGCCATAACGATTTCATAGTGTAAGCGCAACAATTTGTTAAGAAATCGATGCCATAACGATTTCATAAGTGTTCGCAACGATTTCTTCTGTAAGCGCAACGATTTGTTAAGAAATCGATGCCATAACGATTTCATAAGTGTTCGCAACGATTTCTTCTGTAAGCGCAACGATTTGTTAAGAAATCGATGCCATAACGATTTCATAAGTGTTCGCAACGATTTCTTTAGAGCATAACGATTTCTTAAGTGAGCGCAACGATTTGTTCTCACAACGATTTCTTTAGACCGTAACGATTTCTTAAGTAAACGCATCGACTTGCCTTCACAACGATTTGTTAAGAAATCGTTCCCATAACGATTTCATAAGTCATGCTCATAACGATTTCTTCATGGATTCTGATCAAACTCAGATTGCCTTTATATTTCAAATATGTTTGGCGCTTAAATGAAAAGTCAAATATCTTCTGAAAAAAGCTGCATGCATAATCTTGTCAGAAAAAGATATGACCTACTATTTTCAGTATGTTAGCAGAAGCACAGTACTATGCATCGTTTATCATAAACACTCTTTTTGCTAACACTTTCTTCTATGTGTACAGACCTCGAAGACCATCAGAGTCTGATTAAGACAAATGAAGAGGAGATGAGCAACGGCTAGAACTCCAACGGATCTCTTCAACGGATCCATTCAAATGCTCATATAAAAGAAGAAGCTTAGATGAAGAAAAGCAGAGCCTTTTCCTGAATATCTTTGAAGGAGTGTACAACTGTGAGAAGCACTCAACTCCACATACACTCAAAGCAAGAGAGAAGAGCTCGAGCCAAAATCTACAGAAGCTTTCAAGCAGAAGTCTCATCGCTTTCAAGCCTTCTTCTCTTCCATTCTCCCTGTGCTTATTGTAATTCCTGGGGAGGTTTGCTGAGAGTTTTTGAGTAGATGCCATTCTTGTAGAACTCTCAGCACTGTTCTTTCTTTTGTAAGAAAGATCCTTGTCCAGCTGTAGGACTGTATACAGTAGATAACCCAGCTAGGGGTTTGTGTCTAGCTGAACCAAACTGGGGTTTGTACCAGTTGTTACCTAGCTAGGGGTTAGTGTCTAGCAGAACCGCACTGGGGTTTGTACCAGGAGGTTTGCTTCTAAACCTGTAAAAGAAGTGGGCTGCCTTCTTGCCCGGGAAAGAGAAGAAGACCTGGTGGGGTATCCAGGGTGTTGTAGTGTCCTTGAGGGGGACTGTACCCTTGGTTAGTGAAATCCCAAGAGTTTGGTTGGGGACTGGACGTAGGACTTCCATGTGGGAAGGGCCGAACCAGGATAAATCTCATGTGTCCTTTTGTGTGATTGTTTACTTGCTTCCGCACTGCTACTCTTTATCACACTAAACTAACCAAACTTTCAAGTGTTAATCTCTGTGTTTAAGTTTCTATTTCAGATTTCAGAAAAACATATTCACCCCCCCTCTAGGCTAGCTTGCTGCCATACCGAAAGGGCCAACAGTAGAGTTCACTCCCGATCACCCTCGGGACGGCTCCGAAGTGCGTGACCAAGGTGGTGGATTTCTTGGTCATCAGGAACATGCCCGACTACAATGCCATCCTTGGTAGAGGTTTGATCGGGCAGATCAAGGCAGTGCCTTCGTCCCTCCATCAGAAGATGAAGTTCCCCACCCCGTGCGGGGTCGGCGAGGTGCTCGGATGCCAGCGTGAGTCTCGTCGCGTGTGGTTATGTCCTTTCTCTAAGGGACAAGCAGCCACTCACGGCTCCAACACATGTTCCTCCACCAGCCGACCAGCCTTCCACCAGCTGCGGAACTCCTGCCGAGAACCTGCTTTCGGTCCAAGTGGACGACGACCCCGAACACGTCCTATACATTGGCGCGTTACTAGCGGAAGCAGAGCAGCAGCGGTATAGAAGTTTCCTGCTAGCTAATTTGGACGTGTTCGCGTGGTCCGATGACGAGCTGCCAGGCATCCCTCCAGAAGTGATGGTGCATCGCCTCCGCCTGGACCCACGGGTCCCACCAGTTCAACAAAAAGGCTACCCGTCAACCAAGAACGGCAGACCATGATCCGAGATCACGTCGTCAAAAGCCGAGCAATTGGGCTCCTCCGGGAAGCCCAATACCCAAGGTGGATCTCCAACATAGTCCTCGTACTCAAAGCCACTGGCAAATGGCGCGTATGTGTGGATTACAAGGACCTCAACAAAGCGACGCCCAAGGATAACTTCCCGCTGCCGCGCATCGATCAGCTGGTAGACGCTACGTCCGGGCATGAGCTTCTCAGCTTGTTGGATGCCTACTCTGGGTCACTAGATCAGTATGCATCCCCCGGATCAAGATGCCACCACGTTCGTCACAACTTGGGGTTATACTGCTTCACCAAGATGCCCTTTGGTCTGAAAAACACGGCACGACATACCAGCGTCTGGTCAATAAGATGTTCGAGCAGCAGATTGGGCGCAACATGGAGGTCTATGTCGACGACATGTGGTCAAACGCTTCCGAGCACTGACCACATCTCAGACCTCAAAGAGACCTTCGCAACTTTGTGAAGGTACAATATGAAGCTCAACCCAGCCAAGTGTGCGTTTGGAGTGCGCTCAAGAAAGTTCCTCGGCTTCCTCATCTCAAACAGAGGAATAGAGGCCAACCCTGAGAAAATCCAAGCAATACTTGAAATGAGCAGCCCTAAAACGGTACGCGGCGTCCAACGTTTGACTAGACATCTAGCCGCACTCAACCGATTCATGTCCCGAGCAGCAGAGAGGAGCTTCAACTTCTTCAAATTGCTGCGAGGACCCAGAGGCTCCTCACAGCAAGGGGGGCATGTACGGTGGTCCGAGGACTGCGAGGTCACCTTCGCTGAGTTGAAGGCCTATCTTGCAGCCCCACATGTTCTCTCGAAACTTGTGCTCGGGGAACCCTTGTTCGTATACCTTTCGGTTACCGAACACTCTATCAGCGCAGTATTGATCAGAGAAGAGGGAGCGGCCCAGCGTCCCGTTTACTACATTAGCAGGGTCCTTCAAGAAGCTGAAAGAAGGTACCCCCGAGCAGAAGAAACTCGCCCTTGCTCTGGTCACGGCTGCCCGGAAACTCAGGCCCTACTTTCAGGCCCACTCAATAACAGTTCGTTGAAGTCTATCCTACAGCGGCCAGAGGCTTCCGGCGGCTCATTAAATGGGCCATCGAGCTAGGCAAATCGACATCAGCTACCGTCCAAGGACGGCCATCAAAGCGCAAGCATTGGCGGACTTCGTCGCGGAATGCACTCTCCCTACCGAACAGGATCCTCGCTGGCCGACGAGCCTCCATGGGAGCTCTACGTCGATGGATCCTCGTGTGTCACAGGGAGCGGAGCTGGCCTGGTCCTCACCTCTCCGGAGGGTTAGAGTTCCAATATGCCCTCCGATTCGCTTTGCGGCCTCCAACAACGTTGTCGAATATGAAGCGTTGCTGTCCGGAATCCGAATGGCTAGGCACCTTGGAGCCCTTCGACTTAGGGCCTTCAGCGACTCCCAATTGGTTGCTGGCCAGGTGAATGGACAGTTCGAAGCAAGGGAGCCACGCATGGCCCAGTACCTTCAACAGGTCAAGAGCCGAGCAGAAGGCCTCCTCTACTTCGAAGTCATACACGTCCCACGAGAGCAGAACGCGTGAGCCAATGCACTTGCCAAATTGGCGTCTTCAGGTGACATCGCCCCTTCTCGCTCCGTACTTATTGAAGAACTCGCCACACCGAGCACGAAGTGGATGTGGCGGCCATTGGGCCCGATCCTCCAGTTCCGAACTGGACGGACCCTCTCCTGGCCTATCTACTCCGAGGCGAGCTTCCCCATGAGCAGAGCGAAGCCCGAAAGGTCAGACTGCATTCTCAGCGTTTCACCCTCATTGAAGGCAAGCTTTACCGACGGTCCCTTTCAAGACCTCTCTTACGGTGTCTCAGCCCTGAAGAGGCCCTTTCGGCTATCGAAGAGGTTCACGAGGGATTGTGAGGAGCCACTTGGGGGACAGAACGCTGGCACGCAGCATTATTCTAGCAGGGTTCTGGTGGCCCTCTCTGAAAAAGGACTGTATGTCTTTTGTCAGAAGGTGCCCGGAATGTCAGAAGTTCGGGCAACTCATTAAGCAACCTGCCGAGCAACTTCATACATTGTTTGAGCCTCGTCCTTTTGTCAGGTGGGACATTGATATCCTGGGTCCCTTCCAGAGGCCCAGGGTCGGAAGAAGTTTTTGTTCGTGACCATCGACTACTTCACCAAGTGGGTCGAAGCAGAACCCGTTACCACGATCACCGAACAAGTCGCGTGGAAGTTCGTCTGGAAGAACATCCTCTGTAGGTTGGCGTCCCAAGAGTGATTACCTCCGACACGGGAAGCAGTTTGATAGCACCTTCTTCAAGCAGAAGTGCGCCGAACTTGGCATCTACAACCACTTCACCTCCGTGGCACATCCTCAGGCAAATGGTCTGGTCAAAAACGCCAACCGTACGTTGCTGCACGGGATTCGCACGAGAGTAGAAGCTGCCGGTAGCTCGTGGATTGACGAGCTTGCTAGTTATAGGTGCCCTGCAAGCCAATTCACGTGAGTGATGGCACTTGTAATTATGTACAATATCTTTGGTAATATTATAATGGTATTTCTCACTATTATTCCATGCGTATGATACTGTGATGTCCATGGGTCTGTGCATTGGGAATTAGATCATGATGAGATCATGATATGAGGCCGATCCTCTTTAAACATAGATCCTAAATATTCCTAGTCATAGGTTACTCAAGAAGGACATTGAGATGACCGGAAAGACCGGTGTGCCATATACCTGTCCATATGATGGAAGCAGCTGGTCTCATAGCTACTTGTGTGGAGACACTAGGGATATGGTGCAGGTGCTTATTGGAGAATGAGTTCACTGAATGATCCATTCTCGGAATGCTATATGGTAATGATACCTGATTGTCAGATAGAGATTCCGTAGTCTCAGTTGTGTAACTGGTCCTTAGACTTGAGACACCAAAGATGTCTTGTTGAGTACTCCATTCTTTGATACTAGATTTATAGGTCTGGATGTTCCAAGTCTAGTATAGCTAGTCATTGGGAATGGTAGCCAACCTTACGAAGGCAATTATGTGTCAATAAAAGGATCATCCACTCTCGGTATCGTGAGAGGAATATCCCATATTGTCTTACTCAGGCAAATCCCTGGCCAGGGTCAATTGGATTTAGTGAGAAGGCGTTCTCCGGGAGAATCCGATAAGAGTTTGACTTTAACAGATTCCATATAGACCTCACAACACCATGCCTAATATATGGTCTCTGGGATAATAGATGGATGAGGGACTACAGGTACACGGTAACTGTGGTCAGACAGGTCCAATGGATTTGATCACTCGTATTGTTTGGGGATTATGGCATAGTGGCCTAGTATGTTCATAATTGATGAGTTGAGTGAATTATTATGGAGATAATAATTCACTAAGTCAGAAGGAGTTCTAATGAGTACAACTCACGGCCAGCTCGATATTGGGCCTAGAGGGTCACACACAAAAGGTGGATAACGCGATGAATAGAGGATTGGATAAAAGTTATCCAATAAGCCTTATTTAACCCATTATGGACCTATTGGGTAAGACCCAATAAGCCTTGATAGGATCCATTAAGGGAGCATATTAGGATCATGCACCTCACCCCTTCTGGAAAGAGGACACCTCATCATCATTAACCATCATTACATGATGAGGGTCCCTACGAGGTGTCTCTTGTCATGATTACATGACGAGGTGTCCTTGCAAATTGTCCCTCTTGTCATCATGACATGGTGAGGTGTCCCTGCGAGGTGTCCCTTGTCATGATTACATGACGAGGTGTCCTTGCAAGGTGTCCCTCTTGTCATCATGACATGGTGAGGTGTCCCTTGTCATCATGACATGATGAGGTGTCCCTGATGAGGTGTCCTTTAGGCTCTCTATAAATAGAAGGGGTTCTCTGTGAAGTTTATGGGCTAGCGCTTGAGAAGAGAAACCCACCTACTTCATCCCCCTTCCCGTCTCACCCTCCTGTGCTCTCCCTAGGCAAGAGGAGAACTTGGAGGGCCGAGCCCTCTTGTGTTGCTGCTACTTGCTGCTGTTAGCTGTTGTGTGGCATTGCACGACTAGAAGGAGTGGCACCACCGGTGTAGGAGGGGTCATCATCATCGCCGATCATCCACTGTGTGGATACCGCTAGAGCGAGTCTCGCGAGAGCTCCTTCAAACAAGGACTAGTTCTGCGCTTCAGGGAATATACGATCTCCCCTAGGTGAGATTGTCTCACGCCCTATTTGTATGTATGTTTACATGCACCGTACATCATAGCCCGATCAAGTACATAGATGGAAATCGATTTTTTTTTTGTTTTACTTCCGCTGCGTTATGTGATGCCCCAAGTCGATTTCCAACAGAGCTCCCTAATGTGTTGTGGTGCCACCGAACAACTGCTCGGGTAGCCACAGGAGAGACCCCTTTCCATTTGGCCTATGGCACAGAAGCCGTTGTACCTTTGGAAGTGGCTCTTCCCACTCTCCGGACAACTCACTTCGACGAGGCCGCCAATAATCGCACACTTAGAGAAAACTTAGACATGCTTGGCGAACGCCAAAGTGACGCCAGCATCAGACTAGTCTCCTACCAACAGCGACTTGCGCAATATTATAACTCTTGAGTTTGGGAAAGGCGCTTCTTCGACGGGGACCTTGTTCTTCGCCGTGCTCGGCATCGGATCCCCGAAGAGCAGCCGGCAAACTCGCCCCCAAATGGGAAGGACCTTATCAGGTCACCCAGGTTCTTGGAAAAAGGCTCTTACAAGCTAACTACTCTAGTGGCGGGTGTAACACCCCGGCCCCCTGGGCCTTAGGCCCGTCCTCGAGGTCGCGACTGGCGCACTGGCCGCGACATGGTCGCGGCAGAGCGGCCTGCCGCGACAGGATTGGCGGTTCGTGTCGCGGTGGGGTGATGTCGCGTTCTTGTCGCGTCACCCTGGCTGTCGCGACTGTGTTCTGACAGGACTTGACCGCTGTCCTGTCCGTCAGAACGGTCGTGTGGTGGCAGGGTCGTCGGCGTTGACGCGACCTGTCAGGCCGTCGCGAATGCTTTTACGGTCTTCGAGGTTTGACCGTGCTTTTTAAGTCGCGCCTTGGCGGGTGGTCGCGACATGGTCGCGACGCTCCTGGGCGTCGCGACAGTGTCTTGTCGCGCCGGGCCGCTGCGCCGCGTTCTGGGGGCCATCGGTTCAAAACCGAAGGCGCGCCCCATTTTCCCTCTCTCGCCCTTTTCACTCTTTCTCCCCTCTTCGAGCTCTCTCGCGGTTCTCGGTGTTTCTCCTTGCTCGCGGTGCTCGTGCTGAGGCGGTGGACGTGCGTTCGTGCAGGGGTCATGCTTGCGGCGTGCGGTGCGAGGAGGAGGAGGAGTTCTTTCTACGAGAAGGCCTTAACGGGTTGTTCTTCGCGTGGAGGTAGGGACTCTTGATCCTCTCGCCCTAAGCATGATCCCTTCCCCCTCCTGACCGTGGTTTCCTTGTGGTTTGGGGTTGGGAGTGTGAGAACTCCATGCTCGAGTTGAGTGAGGTTTCCTTCGAGCGTAGATCCATGCTTTGAGGGATCGTGGGTGGTTGGGGGATTTATAGCTTTCAATATTATGGTGCATGATCCCCTCCCCATTGTGGATGTTGTTTAGCGTTTTGAGGAGGGTTCTCGGAGAGACTGTTCCGGAACCCTGCTCGGCTGGTGACGCGGTCGCCTCGGAGGCCGCGATCATGTCGCGGTGGTGTGCCCGACCGCGACATGGTCGCGACGCTCCTGTGCGTCGCGTCCAGGTCGCGACCTGCTAGGGCGTCGCGACATGGTCGCGACGGCCCGCTGCGTCGCGACTCCGACCGAGAGACAGGTTGGTCTTTCCGTTTCCTCGTCTTTTACTGTTCCCGTGGCACTTGTGCTAGTTCCCTAGTGCGGTCTACATAGTCTTTCGCCCGGTGCTCGGCACTTGAGGGCTTGTTTCCGTGTGAGAGGTTGTTACCGTTACCTGGGACCCCCATCCTCGGGAGCCTGTTGAGGGAGTACTCCGGGCTACGAGTGTGCTCGAGTTGGCAGCCACTTAGGCGGACTCCGGAGCTTAGGGGAAAACGGTGGTTAGGACAGGGTGGCGGTGATTCGCTTGCAGAGCTCTCGTGGTTGGTCTGGGACGCCGAGGACAGTTAGGAGTTCTACCCGGCGCAGGCCAGCCAGTCCTTCTTCTCACTGCCTCGCTCGGCCCCGGAACCGTTGGAGAGGTCAGGCGTGAGACCGTAGTCCGGCCAGGACTACGGCGGTTACTGTTGTGTTACTTGTGTTCTACCTCGCTCTGACGAGACGGAGGTCGGAGGGTCAGGGTCGAGGAAGGATAAGACGTCGGTGGACGCACTGACCGTGAATAGTGGTAGTGCTTCCGTAGCTAGTGTCCCTTGTCCAGGCGGAGTTCCCTCCGTCTGTGTTTACTAGCCGTGTGGTGGTCACGACGGGCAGTCGTACGGAGTTTCCGACCGAGAGTACTTTCCGTACCGTGCTAGCTTTAGCTTCGCTCCGCACTTTTGTAGGTAGAAAGATATCAACTGCCGTCTTCCTTTATTAATAGTTGTATATGTTCCCCTGCCTGTTTAGAGCCAGTAGGAGATTGGTAGTCCCTACTGAGCTTCTGTGTGAAGCTCATCCCTCTGTTTTCAGGTGAGTCTTCCCAGCAGCGGCAGGGCGCGCGGTCGGGCGGAGGAGACGGGGCGGTAGTCTTGGTCCCCGTAGCTAGCAGTGGTTCCCCCTCTCAGTGTACGTCACCCTCGGGGTATGCCCCTAAGGGACTTGTCTCTCCCCTTTCCTACTTGTACTAGTGTGCGTGCGTTGGGACTGTACTTAGAGCGGTACGCAGCGGTCTCGCTTTACTTTCCTGTTTCGCTTGTACGCTTCTAGCTTAGCAGTTGACGTTTACCTCCGTTACATATCCTGTCAGATGCGTGTTCTAGCCCTTCCGGGTCCCCGGGTCGTGGGCGGCGACCGCGAAAATCGGGTCCTCGGCGTGGGCCGAGGGTCGGGTTCTCGGGTCATTACAGTTGGTATCAGAGCTTGGTCTGACAGGACTTGTAGTGGATCTAAACTGCAACAGTAAGTCCCAACAATAGTACAAGTACACTGCTAGCCGCCCGAGAGGTATTTGTAACCTTTGTCAGTTGTGTTGCCGTGTAGGTTATGGCTCCGCGTAGGCGCAGTCAGGCTAGGCAGCTGGTTGAGCAGCAGGATGAGTCCGACGTGCCCGCTCAGGGGCAGGTTCAGGAGGAGGTGTCCGTGGAGGAGTCAGTGGCACAACCTCAGGGTGCACAGGCAGCAGCAGCAGCAGAGGCAGCGGTAGCAGGTGGGCAGCAGCAGCAGGAGTACCAACCTCAGCTCAGCAGTATGCAGCGGTTTGGCCGATGGCGAAGCAGTTCTTCAGAGCTATGTACCAGGGAGCGTGGCAACACGGGCAGGCAGCAGCAGGTGTCCCGTTTCGGTGCCTCAAAGCGGTACGGAGACGCAGCAGCAGGAGGTGGAGCCAGAGGGGAGCAGCAGTACGCCAGCAGCGGTCGGGTACTGGGAGTACCCGTCCGGTCAGCGGAGGGCACGGGTGTCGGAGCGAGCGACACGCTCTCCTTGAGAGGTTCCTGCGGCTTCGCCCACCAATGTTCCACGGTGAGTATGATCCGATAAGGCAGAGGACCTGGCAGCCTCAGCAGCAGCAGCCGCAGCAGCAAGCAGCAGGGAGGGGCCTCTTCCAGGTCCTCGCCTTACCAGCGTCCAGCAGGCAGCCGGGTAGTGCGACTTCCTCTTCCTCCGGCTCGGGCAGTTCTGGCAGTGCCGGAATTCGCTCGCAGTTTAGGAAGTTGTCTACTCGCGGGGGCGGACGTAGCCGTCAGCAGAGGCGTCAGTCCAGGTTTGCAGAGCAGTCTATACAGCAGGGTGCTGAGCAGGGCAGTCAGGAGCCAGTGTGCTACACTTGTGGTTTGCCAGGCCACTTCAGGAGGGATTGCCCCATGGGGCAAGCCCCGCAGCAGCAGCAGCCAGTGCAGTACGCGCAGCAGCCACCTCAGTACCAGTACCCTCCCCAGCAGCAGGCACCGCGCCAGCAGCAGCGGGGGCGCAGTACCAGCAGCCAGCTCAGCAGTTTCCGCAGCAGCAGCAGTACCAGCCGTACCAGCAGCAGCAGCAGTACCCCCAGCAGCCGCCGCAGTAGCAGCCGGCGCCGCAGCGTGGTCGTGGTCGTGGTCGTGTGATGGCGCTCACCGGGAGCAGGCAGAGGCGTCAAACTTGGTTTATAGGTACTCTACCTATCCTTGGCAGAGCTGCTCGTGTTTGGTTGATCCCGGCGCTTCCTTGTGTTTTGCTTCCGAGAAGTTTTTCGAGTCTCTTGCTTGTCACGCTCCTGAGAGGCAGTGTGACGTGATGGTCGATCTCCCGTCCGGTGACTACATGCGTTCCTTTGGTTACCTGGAGGGTGTGGTGGTCGAGGGTGAGGGTCACCAGTTGCCGGCCAGGTTGTACGCGCTGCAGCTTTGCGACTTCGACGTCATCCTGGGCATGGACTGGTTGGAGGCTCACTCAGCCGTGGTGATTGCCAGAGGAAGACGTTCGGTTCGAGATACCTGGAGCACCTGTCTCTGCTTTCGAGGTATCCGGTCTACCGTCGGCCGTTCATTTCTTTCTGTAAGGCTCGTCGTTTGATCCGTGATGGCTGCGTTGCTTACCTTGCTTCGGTTGTTCCTTGGAGCCTAGCGGGTCTTCAGTTTTTGATGTGCCAGTTGTTTCTGAGTTTTCTGACGTGTTTCCGGAGGATCTACCTGGGTTGCCGCCTGAGCGAGAGGTAGAGTTCTCCGTCGAGCTTTTGCCTGGTACGATGCCTTTGTCCAAGGCACCTTACCGGATGGCCCGGCGGAGCTGCGTGAGTTGAAGCGCCAGCTGCAAGAGTGCTTGAGTTGGGCTTCATTCGTCCGAGCCGTTCGCCGTGGGGCGCGCCTGTTTTGTTTTCGGAAAAGGATGGCAGTCTTCGTTGTGCATCGATATCGGCAGTTGAACCAGGTCACTGTGAAGAACAGGTACCGTTGCCGAGAATTGATGATTTGTTTGATCAGTTGCAATCGGCCCGAGTTTTCTCGAAATCGACTTGAGATCCGGCTACTACCAGCTGCGGATCAGAGAGTCGGATGTGGTTTGACGGACTTTCCGTTCCAGGTACGGTCACTTTGAGTTCGTCGTGATGCCGTTTGGGCTGACGAACGCACCTGCAGCATTCATGGATCTGATGCATAGGGTGTTCAGTGAGTACCTAGACCGCTTTGTTGTTGTTTTTGTTGATGATATTCTGGTCTACTCGGCTTCTGAAGAGGAGCACGAGGAGCACCTGAGGATCGTGCTGGAGACCCTGCGGAGTCACCGCCTTTATGCCAAGTTCGACAAGTGCGAATTTTGGCTGAAGGAGGTGCACTTTCTTGGGCACGTGATCTCGGGTTCTGGTGTGGCAGTGGACCCTGCCAAGGTGGAGGCCGTGTTGTCGTGGGAGCAGCCCACATCGGTGTTTGAGGTCCGCAGTTTTCTGGGTCTGGCAGGTTACTACCGGAGGTTCATCCAGGATTTCGCCAAGATTGCAGCACCGTTGACTCGGTTGACGAGGCAGGACACCAGGTTTGTTTGGTCAGAGGACTGTGAGCAGAGTTTCTTGGAGCTGAAGACGAGGTTGACTTCAGCGCCAGTGCTGGTCTTGCCGTCGGGCACCGGTGGGTGTGGTTTACACCGATGCGTCGAGGTCAGGTTTGGGTGCCGTGCTGATGCAGCATGGGGGGTCGTTGCCTATGCTTCTCGGCAGCTCAAGAAGCATGAGGAGAACTATCCCACCCACGACTTGGAGCTGGCAGCAGTGGTGTTTGCTCTCAAGTTGTGGAGGCACTACCTGTATGGCGAGGCTTTTCAGATCTTCACCGATCACCAGAGTTTGCAGTACATCTTTACCCAGAGGGATTTGAACTCGAGGCAGCGCCGTTGGATGGAGTATTTGAAGGACTACGACCTAACCCTCTCCTATCACCCAGGAAAGGCTAACGTTGTAGCCGATGCCTTGAGCAGGCGCGTGCGTTTGAGTTCGCTGATGGTCAGAGAGTGGAGGCTGTTTGAGGAGCTGTCCCAGGGAGTGTTCGTTCCGTCGAGGACCAGAGATCGTGCCGTGGCTTCCAGTTTGTCAGTTCGTCGTCACTGTTCAGGCAGGTGTTGCAGGCGCAGCGAGCAGATGCAGAGTTAGCAGACATTTTGCAGATGCCAGATGTGGAGCTTAGCGAGGACAGCGAGGTCAGATTCAGAGGCCGCTTGTACGTTCCTGAGGAGGCGCGCCAGGCGGTGTTGTCAGAGGCTCACAGATCGAGGTATGCTGTTCATCCTGGTTCCACCAAGATGTACCATTGCTTGAGGAGGTCCTTCTGGTGGCCAGGGATGAAGAGGGGCGTGGCAGAGTTTGTTGCCCGGTGCCTTACTGTCAACAAGTGAAGGCCGAGCATCAGCGTCCTGGTGGTGAGTTGCAGTCGTTGCCATTCCTGAGTGGAAGTGGGACGACATCACCATGGACTTTGTGGTTGGTTTGCCCGTACCCCGCAGAGGCATGATGGTATTTGGGTGATTGTGGATCGTTTGACCAAGGCAACGCATTTCTTCCGATCAGAATGTCGTGGTCAGTGGACAGGTTAGCCAGGCTGTACGTGGACAGAGTTGTTTCGTTGCACGGGATCCCAGTTTCAGTCGTCTCCGACAGAGATCCGAGGTTCACGTCAGGGTTTTGGCGCAGTCTTCAGAGAGCACTGGGTACAGACTTGAGGTTCAGCACAGCATACCACCCGCAGTCAGACGGTCAGTCAGAGCGGACCATTCGTACACTGGAGGACATGCTGAGAGCGTGCTGTTTAGACTGGAGCGGCACTGGGAGTCTCACCTTCCGATGGTAGAGTTCGCGTATAACAACAGTTATCACTCGAGCATCGGAATGGCGCCATACGAGGCCTTGTACGGTCGCCCGTGCAGGACTCCGCTCCACTGGTTCGAGGTTGGTGAGAGGCAGCTTTTGGGGCCAGAGTTGGTGCAGCAGTGCGCAGAGACAGTCAGTTTGGTCAGACAGAGGCTTCGGGCAGCACAGAGCAGGCAGAAGAGTTATGCGGATGTCCGCAGGAGACCGCTAGAGTTCAGCGTCGGTGACCTGGTCTTCCTGCGGGTCTCGCCGACCAAAGGGGTCATGAGGTTTGGCAGGAGGGGAAAGCTCAGTCCCGATATATTGGGCCTTCCCATTTCTGAGAGGGTCGGCGAGGTGGCTTACAGGCTGAGTCTTCCGGCAGAGCTAGCAGGTGTGCACAGCGTTTTCCACGTTTCACAGCTCAGGAGATACGTCGCAGATCCTTCGCACGTGTTGGACTACTCGCAGCTAGAGGTAGCGCCAGATTTGTCAGTGCCAGAGTACCCAGTTAGTGTTGTCGACCGCAGAGTTCAGCAGTTGCGCAGGAAGCAGATTCCGCTGGTTAAGGGTCGTTGGCAGAACCGCGTCGGTGGCGAGGCCACCTGGGAGCGCGAGGACGAGATGCAGGAGCAGTTTCCTTACTTGTTGATTGATCGGTATGTGGTGATCCCCTTTTGTTGTCTTCGGGTTGAGACCGAGTTGTTTTCATTCGAGGACGAAATGTCTTAAGGAGGGAGGGTGTAACACCCCGGCCCCCTTGGGCCTTAGGCCCGTCCTCGAGGTCGCGACTGGCGCCCTGGCCGCGACATGGTCGCGGCAGAGCGGCTGCCGCGACAGGATTGGCGGTTCGTGTCGCGGTGGGGTGACTGTCGCGTCTTGTCGCGTCACCCCTGGCTGTCGCGACTGTGTTCTGACAGGACTGGACCGCTGTCCTGTCCGTCAGACGGTCGTGTCGGGTGGCAGGGTCGTCGGCGTTGACGCGACCTGTCAGGCCGTCGCGACTGCTTTTCCGGTCTTCGAGGTTTGACCGTGCTTTTTAAGTCGCGCGCCTTGGCGGGTGTCGCGACATGGTCGCGACGCTCCTGGGCGTCGCGACAGTGTCTTGTCGCGCCGGGCCGCTGCGCGCGTTCTGGGGGCCATCGGTTCAAAACCGAAGGCGCGCCCATTTTCCCTCTCTCGCCCTTTCCACTCTTTCTCCCCTCTCTCGAGCTCTCTCGCGGTTCTCGGTGTTTCTCCTTGCTCGCGGTGCTCGTGCTGAGGCGTGGACGTGCCGTTCGTGCAGGGGTCGTGCTTACGGCGTGCGGTGCGAGGAGGAGGAGGAGTTCTTTCCTACGAGAAGGCCTTAACGGGTTCGTTCTTCGCGTGGAGGTAGGGACTCTTGATCCTCTCGCCCTAAGCATGATCCCTTCCCCTCCTTGACCGTGGTTTCCTTGTGGTTTGGGGTTTGGGAGTGTGAGAACTCCATGCTCGAGTTGAGTGAGGTTTCCTTCGAGCGTAGATCCATGCTTTGAGGGATCGTGGGTGGTTTGGTGGATTTATAGCTTTCAAATCATGGTGCATGATCCCTCCGCCATTGTGGATGTTGTTTAGCGTTTTGAGGAGGGTTCCCGGAGAGACTGTTCCGGACCCTGCTCGGCTGGTGACGCGGTCGCCTCGGAGGCCGCGATCATGTCGCAGGTGGTGTGCCCGACCGCGACATGGTCGCGACGCTCCTGTGCGTCGCGTCCAGGTCGCGACCTGCTAGGGCGTCGCGACATGGTCGCGACGGCCCGCTGCGTCGCGACTCCGACCGAGAGACAGGTTGGTCTTTCCCGTTTCGCTCTTCTTTTACTGTTCCCGTGGCACTTGTGCTAGTTCCTAGTGCGGTCTACACTAGTCTTTCGCCCGGTGCTCGGCACTTGAGGGCTTGTTCCGTGTGAGAGGTTGTTACCGTTACCTGGGACCCCCGTCCTCGGGAGCCTGTTGAGGGGTACTCGGGCTACGAGTGTGCTCGAGTTGGCAGCCACTTAGGCGGACTCGGAGCTTAGGGGAAAACGGTGGTTAGGACAGTGGCGTGTGAGTCGCTTGCAGAGCTCTCGTGGTTGGTCTGGGACGCTGAGGACAGTTAGGAGTTTACCCGGCGCAGGCCAGCCAGTCCTTCTTCTCACTGCCTCGCTCCTTACGACCCCGGAACCGTTTGGAGAGGTCAGGCGTGAGACCGTAGTCCGGCCAGACTACGGCGGTTACTGTTGTGTTACTTGTGTTCTACCTCGCTCTGACGAGACGTGAGGGTCAGGACCCGGGTCGAGGATAAGACGTCGGTGGACGCACCTGACCGTGACTAGTGGTAGTGCTTCGTAGCTAGTGTCCCTTGTCCAGGCGGAGTTCCCTCCATCTGTGTTTTACTAGCCGTGTGGTGGTCACGACGGGCAGTCGTACGGAGTTTCCGACTGAGAGTACTTTCCGTACCGTGCTAGCTTTAGCTTCGCTTCCGCACTTCCTTTGTAGGTAGAAAGATATCAACTGCCGTCTTCTTTATTAATAGTTGTATATGTTCCCCTGCCTGTTTAGAGCCAGTAGGAGATTGGTAGTCCCTACTGAGCTTCTGTTGTGAAGCTCATCCCTCTGTTTCCAGGTGAGTCTTCCCAGCAGCGGCAGGGCGCGCGTCGGGCGGAGGAGACGGGGCGGTAGTCTTGGTCCCGTAGCTAGCAGTGGTTCCCCCTCTCAGTGTACGTCACCTCGGGGTATGCCCCTAAGGGACTGTCTCTCCCCTTTCCTTACTTGTACTAGTGTGGTGCGTTGGGACTGTACTTAGAGCGGTACGCAGCGGTCTCGCTTTACTTTCCTGTTTCCGCTTGTACGCTTCTAGCTTAGCAGTTGACGTTTACCTCCGTTACATATCCTGTCAGATGCGTGTTCTAGCCCTCCGGGTTCCCCGGGTCCGTGGCGGCGACCGCGAAAATCGGGTCCCGGCGTGGGGCGAGGGTCGGGTTCTGGGTCGTTACAGGCGGGGCATACCCAGAACCTGGATGCATCCAACTGAAGGCGTACTATTTATAAAAGCCT
>JACBKR010001107.1:0-46156 GCA_014218235.1 Colocasia esculenta | reverse complement strand
TGGAGGCTCAGGTTAGCACAATCAATCAAAGTGTAGTCTGTTTTATTTAATTGTATGATATTATGTTGAATGTGTATTATTTGTTGTTGGATGTAGCAGGCTCAAGTTCCAGCTCAGGACCATGGTGACCTTCCATCATGGAAAGATTCAAGAGGATGTTGCCACCCTCTTTTAAGGGGGAGAGCGATCTGTTACTAGCGAAAGCTGGATGAGGGAGATCGAGAAGATCTTCCGGGCTATTAGGTTGCGGACGATGATAAGGTTACTTTAGCCACCTACATGCTACAGGTATGCTTTAGTTTTTATATCTTGTATGTTCTGGTAAATTAGAATTGTTAGTGGTGCTTATGAAGTTATGTTTGCAGGAGAGAGCTGATGTGTGGTGGGCTTCTTTACTGCGCACCCGATTCGAGGACGGAGCTATTGAGGTTGCTTGAGACGAGTTCGTAAGGCTCTTTCGGGCCAAGTTCGTCCCCGAGCATATTCAAGTCGGATGGAGCAGGAGTTCCTCTCTTTGACTCAGGCTCCATGACGTGCTCGAATATGAGGCCAGGTTTGCAGAATTATCTAAATATGCCCTCATACGTGACAGATGAGCGCAGGAAAGCAAAGAAGTTCGTGATGGGCCTGAAGCCATCACTGAGGTGAGGCTAGTAGTGTTTGACCATCGTACTTTGGACGAGCCCTTAGCGCTACCTGTAGACAGGAGGGTGAGATGGAGCAATACCTTGAAGAGAAGAAGGCTTCGCAGAAGAGGACTACAGCTACGTTCCAACGGTAGGACAAGAAGAAAGTAGTGTACCAGGCACCGCAGCGTCCAGTAACAACCAGCAATGCTCAGGTACCCTCTGTACGTTCCCCTGGTGTGAAGAAAGAGTGTCCCCACCGTGGAAGAGACACATGTGGTTCCGAGTGTTGGATGATTGCGGGAAAGTGCTTGAAGTGCGGAAGTAGCGACCACAAGATCAAGGATTGTCCGAGACTTCAGCAGGGAGTCCAGCGTGGAGCACCAGCCCCAGCAGCAGTAGCAGCAGCAGCGCCAGCTAAGGAAGACCAGGAAGGCCTCGAGCCCCAGCTCGAGTGTTTGCTCTAGCACGCGAGGACGCCGAGCAGGCGGAGCATGTCACCGAAGTACGGTTTTACTTCTAGGTGTGCACGCTCGGGTTTTGTTTGATACGGGTGCCACTCACTCGTTCATTTCCGAGCGGTTCGCTAGGCAGTTAGCTCTAGAGTCAGGCATAGAGTCTGAGGATTTAGAGGTCCCTTTGTCTGTGCACACCCCTGCGGTACGGTATCGACTAAGAGTACATTCTGTCGTTACCTGTGTGCATTGAGAATAGAGTCCTAGAAGGGTGTTTCTTCTTGCTAAAGATGAAGGACTATGATGCTATTCTTAGTCTGGATTGGCTAGAGGAGCACTACGCGTTAGTATTGTCGTGGGAAGAAGATTGTTTTCCGCATTCCTGTGAGGACGAGTTCTCTCATCCCTTGCCAAGGAACTTGGCGGGAAAGTTAGTCATCTCTGCCATGAAGGCGATGCGCATGGTAAACAAGGGTTGTGACGTTTTTCTTGCCAGCGTGGTGTTAGTACCTGAGGCTGATGAGTCACCTACTCTTGCAGAGATCGAGGTAGTGCGGGATTTTCCAGACATCTTTCCCGATGATTTGTCTGGTTTGCCACCGGATAGAGAGATAGAGTTCACCATAGAGTTGCTTTCGGGCACCTCTCCTATCTCAAGGCTCCATATCGGATGGCACTTACGAAGTTAGCCGAGTTAAGGAGGCAGTTGCAAGTTGCTAGATAAGGATTTATTTGCCCTAGTGTTTCCCCTTGGGGCGCGCACCTGTCTTATTTGTAAAGAAGAAGGATGGGTCACTTAGGTTATGCATCGATTACAGGAAGCTAAACCAAGTAACAGTGAAGAACAGGTATCCCTTACCTCGTATTGATGATTTGTTTGACCAGTTACAAGATGCATCAGTCTTTTCTAAGATTGATTTACGATCTGGTTATCATCAGTTGAGGATTCGGAGTGAGGATGTGTCCAAGACGGCATTCAGATCCTGTTATGGACATTATGAGTTTTTGGTTCTTCCTTTCGGATTGACCAACGCCCCTGCAGTATTCATGGATCTCATGAACAGGGTGTTTAGGCCGTATCTAGATAGCTTTGTTGTAGTGTTTATTGATGATGTGCTGGTCTACTCTCCGGAAGGCCACACACCGTCAGCATTTGAGGGTAGTATTAGAGGTTCTCCGTGAGCACAAGTTGTATGCTAAGTTCAGCAAGTGCGATTTCTGGTTGCGCGAGTTCATTTCCTCGGGCATGTTATCTCCAGTGTGGTGTTGCAGTTGATCCAGCAAAGGTTCAGGCAGTTATGGATTGGGAGACTCCCAAGACCCCTTCGGAGATTCGTAGTTTTCTGGGTTTGGCTGGTTACTATCGGCGATTCATTGAGGGATTTTCATCCATCGCCGCCCCATTGACTCAGCTCACCAGAAAGGGAGTGAAGTTTGTCTGGTTCGAGAAGTGTGAGAGTAGTTTTCAATTGTTGAAGACTAAGCTCACGTCAGCTCCGGTGTTAGTCTTGTCCGAGCGGTGTAGAGGGTTTTACTATCTACACAGATGTTCTCGGATTGCTTAGGCTGTGTGCTAATGCAACAAGGAAGGTAGTGGCGTATGTTTCTCGTCAGTTGAAGGAGCATGAGAAAACTATCCGACTCATGATTTGGAGGTCGCAGTAGTGGTTCATGCACTAAAGATCTGGAGTCACTATCTTTAGGTGTCAGATTTGAGGTGTTTACCGACCACAAGAGCTTGAAGTATCTTTTCTCCCAAAAGGAATTAAACTGAGGCAGAGAAGATGGATTGAGTTCTTGAATGACTATGACTTTGACCTTCAGTATCATCCTGGAAAGGCGAATGTCGTAGTGGATGCTCTGAGTAGAAGGAGCCACTCTCCAGCAGGATTGGAAGATGTTGAGGATGCGGCTTGCGCGTTGACTGAGTTAGAGCCATCGCTATGTCAGGCTTTTGTAGCTCAGTTATCCCTTAGGTCCTCGGTTTTGGATGAGGTGATCGAGCAACAGAAAGCCGACCCTAGACTCCTAGAGTTAGTGGGCAAGGCAGGCATTGCTCGTGATGAGGACGGTGTGATTAGATTCTATCACCGTGTCTGTGTCCCTGATTGGTAGATGTCCGTGAGCATGTGTTAGCCGAGGCTCATAGATCGCGATTCTCATTCATCCGGGTAACACTAAAATGTACCAGGATTTGAAGAGGTCCTTTTGGTGGTCTGGCATGAAGAAGGATTGGCGGATTATGTGTCCCGGTTTAGTATGCCAGCAAGTGAAGGCCGAGCGACAGCGACCATCTGGGCTTATGCAGAAGATGGAAATCCCAGTATGGAAGTGGGAAGCTGTCACTATGGACTTTGTTTCGGGTTTGCCTCAATCTAGAAGGGGCAATGACTCGATTGGGTAGTTGTAGATAGATTCTCGAAGACTGCGCATTTCTTGCCTATGAAGAAGAAGTAGTCAGTTGAGAGTTTAGCTAGATTGTATGTTAGTAGTGTGGTTAGATTGCATGGTGTGTCAAAGTCGATCATTTCGGATCGAGATCCGAGATTTACTTCGAAGCTGTGGAAAGGTCTTCAGGGTGCGTTAGGTTCGGAGCTGAAGCTCATTCGGCATTTCATCCCCAGACAGATGGACAGTCTAAAGGACTATCCAGATGCTCGAGGATATGTTGAGAGCGTGTGTGCTGGATTGGAAGGATGATTGGGAGCGTCATCTACCTCTAGTGGAATTCGCATAAACAGCTTTCATGTGAGTATGGTATGGCTCCATTTGAGGCGTTGTATGGAGGCCTTGCAGATCTCCTTTATGTTGGGAGGAGACCGGTGATAGGCAGCTGATCGGTCCGGAGTTAGTTCAGGAGACTTCGGATAAGGTCCAGCTTATCAGGAAGAGGCTTGTTGTGGCGCAGGATAGGCAGAAGAGCTACGCCGACAACAGAAGGAAGGATCTGGAGTTCGAGGTGGGTGAGCATGTCTTCTTGAAGATATCACCTACTCGAGGTGTCGTCAGGTTTGGCAGGCATGGTAAGTTGAGCCCTAGATTCATTGGCCCGTATGAGATTCTCAGACGATTGGGCAACGTGGCATATGAGCTAGCTTTACCCCCAGCTTTGGCTAGTGTTCATCCTATTTTCCACGTCTCTATGCTCAGGAAGTATGTCCGAGATCCATCTCATGTGATAAGTCACGAGCCAGTGGAGATTCAGCCAGATTTGTCATATGTGGAGCAACCAGTAGCTATTCTTGACTGGAAGGTTCAGCATCTCCGGAACAAGGGTATTGCATCGGTGAAAGTTCTATGGCGGAACTTCTCGCAAGAGGGGGCTACTTGGGAGCTTGAGGATGCGATGAAGAAGAAGTATCCCCGTTTGTTTGAGTAGTTTTGTTTAAACTTCGAGGACGAAGTTTCCTTAACGGGGAGAGGGTGTAAGGCCCTCGATTTGTTTTTGTCATTTTATTATATTTTTATGCGAATTCATGTTTGTGTATGTATAGATGTAGATATTTATGTACAATATTAGCTAGTTATACTTATGTGTGCATGTGTATAATAGATTATAAATATTGCTTGAATTGCATAGTGGTAGTGTGTGCATGATAGTATACATATTGCATGTTAGTATATAGAATATGCATGGATTTTCTGCATATTTTAAGTTCTGGCCGAAGGGCCCATTTGGCGTCAACATGGTGGACGTCCATTATAGTCACGTCAACATCGTTCGATGCCAATACTTAAATAAACAGCCATTGATGTGCACGTTAATATCTCTGACCTGCATGCGTTGCAAACCCCGAAATTCCGAGGGCAAGCAAGCCCAGCTATTGGGGAGATGTCCCCAACGGCTATCAGACATCCCATCACCCCTCTGGGATATCCCAAACCCCTTCTCCTATAAACAAACCCCTTCTGCTGCCCCAGAAGACCTCTCTTGGCTCTTTTGCAAGAGGAGAGGGAACCCTAACTCTAGCTGTGAGAAAACCTGAAGTTTGCATGCTTGATCCGGCAATTGAGCTCATCCGGCGACCTACAGCAACTGGAAGCTAGCTGGAGCCTAGAGGAAGGCTTCCCCGACTCCAACCTGCTGAGGAGATAGACCAAGAACCCGGAGAGTGGTGTTTTGGAGGCTTCTTGGGACTGCCCAAGGAGAGCTTCATCAACCTCTTTGATCCCTTTGAAGGTTTTAGAGGCAAGTAACCCATACAATTCGTCCATGTATGAGTCTAGTAGGGTTTACCATTTTTACAGATTTTCCTCGTGTCCTGGATCCCCCAAATCTCTTTTTTTGGAGCTCGGGTCTATGTTTTGTTCAGACCTGAACTTGACGACAAGTTCTCTTGCCGTTAAGATCTTCAGTTGGCGGCATGCGATGATGCCGTTAAGCTCCGTTAACGGCCAGACTGTGCCGTTTGTTTTTTTAGGACAGAACAGTGAGTTGTTCTCCCCTTCTATATGATTAATTTCCGAAGTGTTTTCGCATGAGGATGTAATTAATCGTATATGTTATGTAAAATAGACAATGTGATGTGTGTGGAATTTCTGTGCTTTTCGGTGAATGGCATGAATTGTTAGACTTATTGAAATACATGTTTGGAAATGGATTATGCATGTTCACCTACTGTCTACATGTCCCTGAGGAATGGAATGCCCTAAATTTTTCTAAACTGTGTATATGTTTCAGTCCATGCCCTGAAATTTTGAGAATTTTTCCATGATTGTGGGATTTACTGTAATTTCTATTTTGGAAATAGAAGACATTGCGTAGGATTTGTAAATTTTACAGTAAATTGTGTGTTGTGCAATAAATCTGGGAAAATTCTTGTGATGATGTGTATGTTAGGTTCAAGGCTGTGAACTGTCAAACTAGATGTTCATGTTATGTTCCATGATAAATTGAATTATGAATGGCATGAACTGAATGTTTTAATTTCTGTAAATGTAATATGACTCAGAAAAATCTGGAAATTTGTATGTGAGGTCATGAACCTGCAATTAGTGTGTGGTTAACATTTCATGATATTTGGATAATTGTAAAGTGTATTATGAAATTTCCATGTGAAAACATGTGATAAATGCATGCTATCATGAATATGATTTGATGATGTGATTGCTAACTTGATTAATGTGAGCTACTGAGTGTTGATTTCTGTCAACAATAGTATCATGATTAGGAAAATAGAGACATGTGTATAAGTGAGAGAATGTAAAGACATATGTAATATGTGTGTTAAAAATCGGAATGTGTAATGTGTAAGACTGTGCCATGTGTGACACTACTTCCATAGAGGGCCGTGGAACCGTACCATGGAAAAGTCCCCATGGGAAGGTTCAATGTGTTAAGATCCTAAGGGCATTAGGATGAAATCCTGGAGGTGGACAAGTACCACTGGTTAGGGTGGAGACTTGTTCTCCCGGTCTGCGCAGTCCAAGAGTCGTCACTATATTGCCTAGGTGACGTCTATGTGTATGTGTTATGTGATGTGTCCTTCTAATGGTGGTTTGGACTATGTGTCACGATACTAAATTGTGAAATGTGAATGTGATTATGTGTAAATTGTGTAGTGTGAATATGTGTAATGTGCAATGTGTAAAAAGAGAACTATGTGAATGAGTAATGTGTAAACATGTGAAACCATTATGTTAAATTGTGAAATTGTGGTCCATGATATGTTAATGTGAAATTATGTTATAACAGCAACCAAAAGGTGTTTATAAGAATGTTTTATATGTGTAAAAAATGCGTAGAATCCATGCTAGGAGCATTTCTTGCATATGTGCGAACAATTCCATGTTTAATTGCTATCGTGTTGTAGTTAATCGGAATTGTAGCTCTCATGCGATAGGATGTGACACTACAAAAAATCTTAGTTCTGCCTACAAAAATTCCTTACGGTCTATTATATCCATAAGCTATTCGTATGGATAGACACATTTATATTACGAACTGTACCTATCGTAGGATATCAGATGAATTTTTTCATGAACTTTTAAGATACATCTATCCCTATGGTGGTACTGTAAGCATATAACAAAATATATACTTACGGAGTGTGTTACTGTAGAAAATTTAGGTATAAACATTATCCAGAGTTTTTTCTTATAAAAAAATTCAAAACACCCTCCAAAATTTTTCAGATCGCGGCAAACTAACTTTCTCTCTAAACTTAAAACATCTGCCAAACCTTCAAGAACACCCCAAAACCATACCAGCCCCCGTGCCTAGCCGCCCACACTGCATGATCCCCCTCCCTTCCCTCACCTACGCCGCCGGCGATCTCCCCCCCTCGATCCCCCCCTTGAGGAGTGATCTCCCCCCCTTGATGCTCAGACAACTTGAGGAAAGGGCGACTTTCGGTGAAGGAGGTACCAGCAGGGTACCCCCGCCCCCATGGACGCGGCGTCCTTGGGGTGCTCCAGTTCAGCTGGGAAAGATGGCACCGCCTAGGGCGTAATGGATTCCTGGACTGCAGACTCCAGCTCTGGAAAGCAGGGCCTCAGAAGGCGGCGAGGCATCAGAGTCGGTGTCGGAATCAGAGGATCATGGTCACCGTCGTCGGGGTCCGAAAGGGTTATCGCCAGAGAAGGGTCGCGGGAGTTGGGGTGGCCAGGGAGGGGGTCGAGGCCGGAGGCAGAGGCAGGGAGGAGGAAGGGGCCATCATCCTGGAGGAGGTAGCGGAGGAAGGGGGCGGGGATGGGGTGGATTAAGGTTTTGATGGAGTGGCGACGGAAGCTTGGTACCAATCCCCGATCTGGCACCGTAGCAGCTCCGCCTCCTTCATATCCTCGGAGGGGGGGGGAGGGGCGATGACGACTGCTGCTGTGTTGGGAAGGGGAGGGGTTCCCGTGAAGGAGCAGCGGCAGCTGTGCTGGGAAACGAAGGATCGCTGAGAAGGGATGACGGCGGCTACTGCTCCTGCTACGGCACTGGAAGAAAAGGGGAGGCGGCAGTGTGCCTTCATCTACTTCTGCTGCTGCTGGGAAGGCTTCTACATCTGAGTTTCCTATGCTTTAGTCGCCCTCCCTGGTCCTGTTCCTGGGGCGCCAGCCATGGCTGCCCTTGGTTGGGGGGGGGGGGGGGGGGGCAGCACCCCCCCCCCTCCCTTCTCCCGCCGCTGCTGCTCCGCACCATCTCTCACTGCCGTACTGGAAGCTCCAAGTGTACCAGCTGCTGCCGATGGTTCCCCTTCTGCCCCGAGTGGACCTCCTCCAGCTGGACCAGCCTCTGCTTCCTCCCCTTCTGTGGATATAGCCGCACAAACCCCATCTGCTTGGGCTACACACAGAACAACCTCATCTGGTGCTTGGTCTGCTCACCCAGCCCATCTCTGGCCCGCCCTAACTCAAGGTACTATGCATTCTTCTCCTGTGGACCTCAAGCCGCTGGAGCTCACCCCCCAACAGCAGCTCCCCCATCATTCGCACAAGTCCTGAAGCAGTCCTCTCCCCAACACTGCCCCTGGTCGCCCATGCCCCAGCAGTCACTGATTCGGGTGAGCCTGCAGCATTCTTTTCTATGGAGGAGATCAAGACTTCCTGCAATTGACCTGGCCATCATAGCCAGAACTCCTCAAGGTCGGCCACCCTTGCAGGAGATCAGATTGCACCTCATTCAACGGCACCTACTCCTTCGATTCCAAGATAAGGAGGTTCCTCATTGCATTTGTTTTTAGTTATTAAGTTTGCAGCATCCATGACACACTTGCATTGGTGATTACATAGATTTTTACTTGAGTGGTGGATGTGTTAAAAGATCCTTCTATCTAACATTTTAACATTATAGTGGAAGTTGGATTTGCCAGTTTGTGACATAAGGGACCATGCTTAGGGAAGCTTCAACCCCAATTTGTTCATGAAACCTAATAATCTTTTGTTGTTGTGCTCTTCTACCATGGGATCTTCAGTTGGGTTTCCAAGTCCAGTTTGAATACGTCCTCATGTATCTGGAAGATACAAATCAAGGAAACAGCATTTTAACCCTGTTGATCAAAGAGAATAATCTGAGTATGCGAAGCAAGCAGGGATTCTAGACTAAAGCAAACGGTAGCCATTCTTCTACACTAAAATGTGCGCATAGATTAGTCAGTGAGGTCTTGGAGAGCTTTGTTCATTGCCTGATGTCTTTGTTGAGCTTGAGGAAAACCCATCTTTGTGATTTGATAAGTGTTGTTGTTTTATACTAATATAGTATTACCTACCTTATTGGTTATTGCACCGAATCTATTGCTGGTTAAGATCAAGTGTATGCTTGGTCTCTTCTGGTTCCTTTCAGGAAACTGCAGCTCACTGCACCCATGTGCACAAGCAAGGGGAGAGGTGGTGCCCAACCGACGAGTAATGAAACATCGGCGGCTTACTGGCTGGGGGTAGATTTAAGTTCCCTTATCAAATACAAATCCGTTACCACTCAGACAGGTACTCTAAAGGTTTTGTTTCTGATATCTTTTTCCTAATAAAAATTGCCTTCGTTTCTGACATCCTTTCTCATTGGCCATTCTTCTGGGTTGACGTTTAGGTACCAATTTTGAGGGATATCTCGGCTTGTGTATTTCTTCCCTGAAAGCTAAATAAATATTCTCAACATTTGGATTCTAGCTTTTGCCAATGGATGATCTTTACAGTCTAGCAATTGTTTCGCACTAAAATCCTTCAATCTGAAAATGTAACAACTATACGTTCAACAGGGACAAAGTAAGTTACTTCAGCTTATGGTCATTTTCCATGGAAAGCAGTGGTGAGGATTGTCCTTTGAAGTGATAGATCAATTTTTTTGGTTACATGTCGAATTAGACATGAACACAATATATATTATTTTCTAATATATCTATTTGTTCATTTTGGATAAGAAATTGTTATAAATGATTTTTTTTAATTATTTCTTTAATTTTGGAATTTTTTAGTTCAGTTTTATTTTTTTTATTTTTGGATCATTTTTTCCGTGATCTTTTTCTGATTTCTCTGGTTCGTTGTTACCCATGATTTTGTTTTTTTTTTTTCCTTCACTGACCGTATTTGAAACACTGGCAAACACTTGTTTATGCAGTTTAATTTGGTTGAATCCAGCATTTGGTTGACCTCCATGTATCTGAAGTTCCCTGTTTGTAAGAAAAATACTTGACATGCAATGTGATTTGATGTGCTTTTCCCTCACAGTTTACAGTTTGTTGTGGAGCTAAAAGGCATTTACAGTTTCTAGGATGTTTTGATCCTTTTTTTTCTCCTGTCATTCTAATGCATATTGCATATCAAGAGAAGGTTGAAGGATCTTTCAATATAAAACAAATTTATGGATATAAAAGATGTACCCCGATTATAATACTTCTCAAGTCACTCAACTAGCCATGAAACCATCAAAGTCCCTGTGTCCGTTTTTTTGTCAGAAGGTGGCTAAGAAGGTCACATTTATTGAACAGAAAAAGCTTGGGTGGAGAAACCTTCGTCCATGATACGAGTGGACACATAATGTTCGCCAAAAAATGAATCTTAAAGTTCCCTGGTTGTCAAGAAACCTTCGTCATGTATATGTTCTCTTGGCCACTTTCTCATTGAGAATTAGCTTGAAGTTGGTCCTGTTTTCAAATTTTTGAAGATTACTGTATCAAATTGATCTTATACATTTTTCTGCTATCCTATTCCCTTTTGGAACTTCTGGTGCAGTCCGTTGTACAATTGATTCATTTTCCTCCTTTTTTTAATCCATTGGGGTCATGGGAAGCCTCCCACCATTTGGTATAGGTTAACTGCATTTTGTTGTCTCATCATAAGATAGTAAGGTACACATCATGGGTGTAAAAAAAATGTGTGGGCCTAGTTTTGCATCACTTTTTTAACGTAGTTCTTATTTTATGTTACAGTTTACAATAGGAAGAATATGACATTTCTTTTCATGATTTTGGCTGCGCAGGAAGAGTTTGGTACATATGATCCCAGTGCTCATTGGTTTCTAAGGATACAGTTTCTTAAGAAAAGATAAAAAATCATTGAGAGCAAAGGATGTAATATTTGCTCTGGCACAATCTGGTCTGTGTGCTGCTTTTAGCTGGAGTAAGTGTTAATTTTTGGTCTGACGATCCATCTTTTAAACACTTTGGTTTGAAAGTTGTCCCACACTTATTTGCTTATCATGTTTTGATTTTGACAGCCTTGTTAACGTGATCCACTTTATCAAAAAGAAGTCATATACAGCTTTTGTGCATTCTTTTGACTTTTTTTAAATTCCATTATTTTAAAGTCATGTATAACGTATTTGTCCATGTAGACTCAAAAGATCTATGCTTGAGATTTGTGGAGAACTGTTTCCTGATGGGACCACTACTAGTGTGTGCAAGGTACTTTATAACATCATTTTTTAGATGAATATGACCCCAGAAAAGTAATTATGTCATGATACATCATCTTTATTAACTTGTTTATTAGCCCGATTTTCATGTAGTGCGGTGTTACCAAACATCACATTTAGGTGATAGATAATTATACTTGGATATTACATAATCATGTCACACTCATATTTTGAGATAATTTTCAGTCCTGTACATTTTTGGAATCACATCTATATCTTTCTCCCTCTATTTCCCACTTGCATTGATCTTGAGAACATAATCATATAGATAGTGACCTAAGTGTCTCAATTTGAGTGAGATGCACAAGAAATAATTTTTATTTTCTGTCATGTATAGTACCTGACTACAACTGAGACACCAGAGTTCATTTTGTGTGCTGATTTTTTCCCCTCTTTTCTTCCCTTGTTTGCTCTCCCTTTTTTTTAACCAATCAGCGACTCTGCGTTCATGCATTCATGAAACAATTTTTAATTTCTATGAATACTTAGATCTGAATTTCATCATGCCATCCATTCTGATATTCTGTGGCCCAAAGTTGCTTCCTTAATTAGCTTCTTTAAACTGAACACTTATCTTAGAATCTTGTTCTGTTTCTGTAACAAACAGTTGGGCTCCCTCAAGGATTCATCTAGTATACTTCATCTTTCCCAGCTGTAGAAGTGGACTAGAGATAGAGGGTATTGAGGACTTGGGAGCTGATGAGATAGCAAAGAGATCAGGAATGTGAAGAGGCAGAACAATACACACACATGTCTCCTATCTGTTATGATTATCCTCACAGCCATTTGGCAACTCTCATCTTACTAACAATTAACTTCCTCTTTTGAACAGTATGTGAATGTGAACAATGAAGTTTGATGTAATCTTTTATTAACATTATTGTTTGTTAAACGACAATATTTTTTTATATTATAATGTGTTGTGCATTGTGAATGAGTGGGTGTGAATATGTGTGGATCTAAATGTGGATGTGTATGTGTGGATGTACTTGTTGATACAAGTGAATGTGTGGATTTAAATGTGGATGTGTACGTGTTGATCCAATTGTTTGTGAATGTGGATCTCTAAATGTAGGTGAATGTGGATCCATTTAAATATATTACCTTTTTTTTTTGCTGAAAAAAAAACTGCTTATGGTGTATGTGGCCATAGGGAACATACTTGCTTATGGTGTACGTGGCCGTAGGGACACATGTTTACGGTTTAAAATGTCGTAGGGATATTCGGCGTCACTGAGTCTATCCTTACAAAATATGACTACGGTTAACATCGTTGTAGCCAAAAAGATTTCCTTATGGTGTTACTTACGGCTACCAACACCGTCACTATAGCTTTATACTTACGGAGTTTAAAACACCGTAGCCTTAGGCCTTTGTCGTCGTCTTTCTGCCGACGAAACCCAACATAGGGTAACACCATAAGCAAGACTATGCTTACGTTTTTGGTTATCTACCTATGGTGTTTGAACGTAAGCAAAGCCTAGTTTTCCTGTAGTGTGAATTGCTAAATTATGTCAAAACAGCAACCTTAATGTGTATGAAATGATAAATTGCATGTGCAAGAATGTGTAGAAACCATGATAGGAATATTTCCTTTTATGTAGGCAAGAATCCCATGTGTGGTTGCTTCCATTGCTGTAGCTTGATTCGAAATATAGCTTTCATGTGATTGAATGAGTAGAAAGCACGTGATGGATATTTATTTTGGAATGGCTTAAATCATGTACCATGTGTTTAAAATTTTGTAGAATTATCATGATAGGTTGTCTTTTATCAATGTCCAAGCATGCTATATGTTTTGCTTTGTAATTGGAATGAAAACCTACAGTGATATATGCATGTATGAGTGTGTGGTGTTATTTGCTGAGTCTTTTAGACTCATTCCTTGCTTCGGCGTACAGGTTTAGTTGGTGGCCCTACATCGTTAGAGGAGACCATGGAGAGTGACTCCGAGCGTGGCGAGTAGCCTGGTGGAGTCGTCATCATCACATTTTGCTTTCATTGTATGTAATTGAGGCATTGTAATGAAACTATTATGTAATTGTGGACAAGCTATGTAATCTAATTTTTAGCACTTTATTTATGTGGACTTTATTTCTTTTAAATTGTCATGGGATCATGTATGTTAAATGTGGATGATGAAATGAAATGAAAGATCTTGCTCTTTTACTTCCGCTACTCTGTATCTATATTTGTGTGTATCTCAATCATGTGATAGCATTTGGGTAAATGCCCCATTGTGATAACGTTCACTATACTGACGTGGGTTGGTATAATTGTACCAGTATAATGAGGGTCATCACAGGATACGAGGAGGAAAGACTTGGCTTTTGAGGTAGGAGACCATGTTTTTCTCAAGGTGTCGCCAACCAAGGGTGTAGTGAGATTTGGGAAGAGAGGCAAATTGAATCTGAGATTCATTGGTCCTTTGAGATATTGAAGAAGATGGGGAATGTGGCATATCAGTTAGCTTTTCCACCATCCTTAGCAGGAGTGCACCCAGTTTTCCATGTATCCATGTTGAGAAGGTATGTTCGAGATCCGGCTCATGTGATTAGTTATGAGCCAGTGCAGTTTCAGCCAAATTTGTCCTATGCAGAGCAACCTGTAGAGATTCTGGATTGGAAGGTGCAGGAGTTGAGATCGAAGTCCATTCCTTTTGTGAAGGTCTTATGGAGGAATTTCTCGCGTGAAGAAGCGACGTGGGAGCTTGAAGAAAGAATGAAGAAGCAATATCCATCACTGTTTGGTGAGTATTCTAACTCAATCTTTAAGGATGAAGATTATTTTAAGGGGGAGAGGGTGTAGTGCCTTAGAAATTTTATTGAATTATATGATGCAATTGCGTATGTGTTTCTGCATTTAGTTGCATGTTGTAATGTGTTGAACTTGGCGTCAACATCTACTGACGTTGACTACAGTTAACGGTTGCCGCCTACTATCTGTTAACGACAGTGTATTGTGTCGTTTATTATTTTCTAGAATATTTAGTTTTTTGGGCAAGAAAGTTGACGACATGATCGATGGACGTCTACTTCATGGTCGATGGCAACAGAGGTAGTCGTTAACCTAACTTGCCTGTTTTTGTTGTTACCGTTCTAGGGGAGAATAAATTGGTCATTTTCATGTTTTTGATTGGGAGATCTGGTGCGTTTCTGATCCAAGGGCTATGATTAGATTTGGGCAAGGCTTAGGGATCTTTATAAGACCCAGTTTTTGCCTTTGGGGGTGATTTTCGCACTGGTTTGGAAGAGAGAAAAGGAAGGCCGAGAGAAGGGTACCAGAGCTTCGTTCGTGCGATTTGAGGCGTGCTGGACCAAGGAGGATCATCAAGCATCGAGGTCAGAAGCTTCTCCAAGCGGGGGAGCTGTGCTAGAAGCTGGTTTTTGGCGATTGAAGTCAGAGAGGAGGACTGCCTTGTTGCCAATAAGATATTGCATGATTTTAGACTTATATGAAAAATGTAAATTGCCTGATTATATATATTAATGCATTTTGAAATGAATTGGCCAATAAGATATTGCTATGATAGAGATAACTACAAGGAACTACACCATGGAATGCCCCTATGGTAATGGTTCACCTACATGAAATGACCTACATAAATCTGTGGGCAACGGATTGAAATCCTAGAGGTAGACATGTTCTACCGGTTAAGGTGGGAAGGACTTTCCCCGGTATTGTACAATAACCTAGACTTCATCACTGCTTTGCCTAGGTGATAAGTGAATGACTACATGATCTCTATTAATAGTGTGGGCTATGTCTTGGCAACTAAATAACTAATGTGTCACGCCCTGACGCGGAATATCAGAACGCGAGGCAGTTGCAAGTAAACGGGTATAAAGCGAGTACTAGACATCAAACCATTACACAATGAATAATACTAAAGTCAATCCTTCTTATTAATAACTTTCAAATGTCTAGTTACAACCACTAATATCATAGCCACTCTATAGGGCCCAATTACATTGAAATAAAAGCAAAAGACTAACTATGACTCTAACATATTGCTAGGACACTAGGGTACTCGTGACATCACTCCTGGTCGTTCCCGTCCTCTTGAGTGTATAGTTCATCCTCGGTCTCACCTGAGAACACAACGACAAATAACGCAGGGTGAGCGATAACACCCAGTAGGACTTAAATCTCAATAGTCAAGCAGGCTTTAAATGATTAATGTATTAAAAGGTAGAGGAACTAATGATAGAGCGAGAGAGTAGAGTAAAAGATAGAAAGATAGCACGTGAATGAAATAGCACAACTTTCCAAATATAGCAAGAGTGTCGAGTATAGCACAAAATAGAAGATGGCCATAGCACAATAGCACAAAGTATAGCAATAGCACAACGGGTATGGTATAGCACTTTTATCAATAGACAACGAGAGAACATAGCACTTTTTGATTGTCATTTAGATAGTCGAGATAGATAGCACTCGAGTGTAATGCCAAACACTCTGATCATTTAACTCCCATGGGCACTAGCACTTTGGGCGCACAACCCAGGACCAGATCGGGCCTTTATATATTGTCAGGCATTGGTATATCCAATATAGATACCAAGAAAAAGATGAGAGCACTAGATGAATAGACGAGACAGTAGAGTGAACGTGAAAAGATGAGAGAGTAGAGCATAGATGAGAGCTAGTGGACATTGCACATAACACGTCGAGTAAACAGGCAATAGTAACAGTTGCACAACACGTGCACGTGGTGTTGGCAGTCAGGTGGAACTCACGACTCTACCACTGGCCAGTTAAGCACAGGTCCAGAGGTTTGGCGTGATTCAAGATAAGAGCGAACTTCTGATAGCCGTTTGGATCATATTGATCCCTGGAGGGTGTAATAGGTGTTAGGGTACAACCGGCTCATCGACCATGGGGAATCCATGACAGAGGAGACTTACGAAGGCCTTGAACAAAGACTCACTAGTCCGGCAGAAGGACTATCCGACAGAGAGTTTGTCCAAGTCAGAGAGTTGATATATAGAACGAGTGCTCGACGTTCTAGAGGAATTCTAGAACAGTGGAGCGTCAGTATCGGTGTTCCAAAACATCGCGAGGAAAATGAACACAAGTACATTTAAGAATGAGGCAATTTAAGGACATAAATTACCAGATGATTTTGTAACATTTCATGCCAATTAAGCCATATTTGGATGGTCAAAGTATGTGTAAGTGTCATGAAATTGTAGATAGAAAAGATCATGTGTAGGTATTTAATCCACATAAATGTTTAATTATAACAAGTGTAATCTTCAGTGGTATGACTGTTAAACAAGAGTACAAGCATTGTGGAGAGTCAGAACATCAAAATGTTAGGTTTTTATGCAACAAGGCCAGAACGCGACGCACCCTTGTAAGGGTCGCGATGGGGTTCGGGCAGATCACGACGGGGTCTTGTACGGTCGCGACAGGCTTGACTTTTTGGGCAGGCAGGTCGCGACAGGCTTGACTTTTCGGGCAGGTCGCGACGGGGTCAGGTGAGGGTCGCGACAGGGTCAACAGACCGGGCAGCCAGATCGCGGCGACCGGCCCTGTCGCGATCAGATCGCAACAGGACACTCTGTCGCGACACTCCTAGGAATGCGGCCTATCGGGCCATCGCATTCACAGGGTTTGTGCCCGAGTCTGACAGGGAGAGTGCAGTGCATTGGATTGCGGACCAGACTTTCAAGGTTTTGACACAGGGTTGTTCTAAAATTAGGAACAATTGTAACAGTACATGAAAAATCATGAAACCAATTTTAAACAGATTCAGACATATATGGGTACTTCTAGTAAATCAGAATCTGGAATTAACGAAAGTTTTAGCATGGTTTAATAAAGAGTATTCAGGACGAACATAGAACAGGTACAGTTGGGATCAAAATAATTCAGATGCTAGGATGGATGGAAATTAGGGCTTTCAGAGGCAAAAGAAGCCTAACATCCATCAGTTCTTACAGTAAAAATCTCATGGCATGAGGACGAGTATAGATGAAGATATGAATTTAATATAGGGTTCGGGGTCATGAAGTTCATAGAACTTTGAAAATTGAGAACTAAAGATTTGCTCGATGGAAAAATATGAAACCATGGGCTTTTGTTCCTGATGGACGAGACATCCTACAGGAAATTTTCATGGTTTATGCTTGTGAGAATGTCAACCTTTGACTCGTTTTGTCCTCTAGGGTTAAGAACTTGAAGAACTCGGGGACCTTGAGGTTCCTCCTCCTCCATGAATTCTCCTTTCCCTTGCTCCTTCCGACATCCAGCAAACCGGCCAGGATGGTTTTAAAGGAGTATTTAAGCATCTCCCCATTCTATTTCCTATTATGACTCTAATTCCTATTTATCTGAATTTCCTATTTCCCTCTCCTCTTTTTAGGCAAAGATCTCCTAATTGGGTTAGGATGGGAGCTAATTTCGTGGCCAACCCCTTAGGGTAGGTTTAGGAATCCAATCGAACTCAAACTTCCATTTTAATGCATTAAATACTCTTTCTATTAAGTAATAATTCCATTACGAATTTTAAGGTATTTCCTATTATTCCTCTTTTAAAATTCCTATTTTGGCCCACTAAATTCTATTGGGTCAATTTAATAAAGCCCATCACTTCTTTCTTTTAATGGGTTTTAGTAAATTTTCTTTCCATTAATTTCCTATTTAATTTATTTTCTTTATTTGATTTTTTAATAAATTTATTAGTTTTATTTTTATATTATTAATTTTTTTTATTTTCCAAAAATTCCAGGTTGCTACATCCTCCCCCTCTTAAAAGAATTTGGTCCCCAAATTCATATGATCATTCAGAGAGAATGTCTTACCGAAAATCGGGGTAGTTCAGTCTGATGATTCCTTCCGGTTCCCATGTGCCCTTCCCTCCCTCCGCGGTTATTCCATAAGACCTTAAACACGTGGATGGGATGGTTCTTGAGCTATTGTACCTTCTGTTCTAATATCTTGACTGGCTTTTCTTCGTATGTCACTTCCTTGTTCAGCACCAACTTCTCGTGGCGAATGATGTGGGTCGGGTCATAGACATATTTCCTAAGCATGGAGACATGGAACACATTGTGTACACATGCCAGATCCGATGGCAATGCCAGTCGGTATGCAACCTCACCAATCCTTTCGAGTACTTCAAAAGAACCAATGAATCTAGGGCTAAGCTTTCCTTTCATGCCAAATCTTTGGATGCCACGAGTAGGTGACACCTTCAAGAACACATGATCACCGACTTGAAATTCTAAGTCTCACCTTCTTTATCGGCATAGCTCTTTTGTCTAGACTGAGCAGTCTTAAGCCGGTCTCTAATCACTTGTATGTCCTTTGTGGTACGTTGCGCACCATGTCTGGGCCGCCACTGCTGTTCTGCAACCTCATTCCAGCATGCAGGAGATCTACAATTCCTTCAGTAGAGTGCTTCGAACGGTGCCATCTTGATGCTTGCCTGGTAACTGTTGTTATACGAACTCGATAAGGGATAGGTGTTCGTTCCAATATCCTTGGAAGTCTATAGTGCAAGCTCTCAACATCTCTTCCACTATCTTGTTGGTTCTTTCTTTCGTCTTCCCATCAGTTTGTGGATGGAATGCGGTACTAAGTTGAGTTTAGTACCCAGTGCACCTTGCAGTCCTTTCCAAAAATGAGATGAAATCTCGGATCTCGATCTGAGACTATGATGATGGAACTCCGCGCAGTCTCACTATCTCCTTGACATATAGGGCAGCTAGTACCTCCACCGACCACTTACTCTTTAGGCAGAAAATGGGCGGATTTGGTTAGTCGATCCCAATGACCCATATGGCGTCGAGTCCACCACGAGTCTTGGGTAAACCCATGATGAAGTCCATGCCAATGATTTCGCATTTCCATTCTGGGATATCTAGCAGTTTGAGTACACCAGCAGGGCGTAGGTGTTCCACTTTTACTTGTTGGCAAGTAAGGTAGTAGCAACATGTTCACCTACCTCTCTCTTCATGTTCGGCCACCAAAATATTCTTTTAATGTCTTGATACATTTTGGTACCTCCTCGATGAATAGTGTACTTTGTCTTGTGAGTTTCATCCATTAGCTTCCTCTTCAGTTCTTCATTGTCGGGGACGCATGTCCTACCTTGAAAGACAAGCCTTCAATCTTTGGTCATAGCAAAGTCCGGTCTTTCAGCTAGAGTTTCCTTGACGCGAACTAAGAATAGATCATCATCTTGTTGAGCTTTGATCTGCTCTAGCAGATCAGATTGAATCTTGATATTGGCAACCAAGACTCAATCATCCCTATGTTCAATATTTAAGTCTAACCTTGCGAATTGTTCCAGTAGTTACATCTCGCCAAGGACTAGACTTGAACAGATGCCATTGGCTTCCTACTATAGCATCAGCCATGGCATTACCCTTGCCTGGATGGTATTGTGTTGAAGTCGAAATCCTTCAGATATTCTAGCCATCTTCTCTGTCTCATGTTGGTTCTTTCTGGTAGAATAAATACTTCAGACTTTTATGGTCTGAGTAGACAGTGAACTTTTCTCCGTAGAGGTAATGTCTCCATTTTCAAGGCGAAGACCACGGCAGCCAACTCAGATCATGCACGGGTAGTTGACTTCATGAGTCTTCAGTTGTCGAGAAGAAAGGCGATGACTTTTTCCTTTTGCATCAGTACACACCCTAGCCCAATCCCTGAGGCATCTGTAGACAGAGAAACCTTCTCCTTCTATTGGCAGAGGGAGAACAGGTGCGGAGGTCAGGCAATCTTTAAGATTTGAAACTTTTCTCACACTCTTTACTCCAGAGTATGGATTCTCCTTTCGTGTTAGTCGTGTGAGAAGAAAACAGCGATCTTGGAGAAGTCCTTGATAAACTGCCTATAGTAGCCAGCTAGTCCAGAAGCTTCTTATCTCGGTGACGTTGGTTGGTCTCCCCAATTGAGTACAGCTTCGACTTTGGAGGGATCAACTGAGATGTCGTCCTTTGAGATGACATGGCCCAAGAAGGACACTTCTTCGAGCCAGAATTCACACTTGCTAAGCTTTGCGTACAGTCTGTTGTCTCACAAAACTTGTAGTGCTATCTTCAGATGTTCTTCATGCTCTTCTTTGGTCTTTGAATATATGAGGATATCGTCGATGAAGACGACCACGAACTTGTCAAGGTATGGCCGATATATGCTGTTCATGAGTTGCATAAAGGCTGTAGGAGCATTGGTTAGACCAAAAGGCATAACACGAATTCATAATGTCCATACCTGCTCCTAAAAGCCGTTTTGAAGATATCGTCATCCTTGATCCTCATTTGATGATAGCCAGATCGAAGATCGATCTTGGAGAAATACTGAGCTCTAGATATTGGTCGAATAGTTCATCAACCCTGGCAAGGGTATTTGTTCTTGATGGTAGCTGATTGAGTTGACGATAGTCGATGCATAGCCTCATCGACCAATCTTTCTCTTGACGAATAGTACAGGTGATCCCCATGGGGAAGTACTCGGTCTAATGAACCCCTTCTCTAATAGCTCCATCAGCTGCGTCTTCAGTTCTTTGAGCTCGGCAGGTGACATCTGGTATGGTTGACGCGATACCGGGGCAGCTCCAGGGATCAACTCTATGGCGAAGTTGACATCTCGTTCCGGGGGAATCCCTAGCAAATCTTCAGGAAACACATCGGGGTAATCCTAGACTATGTGGATGTCTTCTATCTTAGAACCCTTCTTTTCAACAACTACAGCTGCTAGGAAAGCAATACACCCTTTCCTTATCATGTTATGGGCTTTTATGGCGGAGATTATAGACATCTGTCTCTTATGTCTAATCCCAGAGAATGCCAATTTAGCAAAGTCACTAAAGGTCACCCTTCCTTTCTTACAATCGACACTTGCCCCATAAGTGGACAACCAGTTGGCTCCCAAAATTACATCGTAGCCCTCCATGGGCATACACACCAGGTCGGCTTTTAGGTTATGGTCTCCGATCATTACATCGGCAGAGAGAAAGTATTTGTTCAATTTCTCCTTTTCTCCTAGTGGCGTTGTAACTGAGAACTTCAACCCATGGACATAGGTTTTGCAGTTAGGGTATCAGCAAAGTGTTGAGATTAAAATGAATGAGTTGCTCCAGTATCAAATAAGACAAATGCGGATAAGGAGAAAACATGTAGAGTACCTTCTACCACGCCACCATCCATAGCGGTTTCCTCATCATGCAGGGCTTGCAGTCGGCCTTGTTTCTTAGGCGCATTAGGGCGCCTCTCATGTTATTTCAGCAGCGGGCACTTGGGGATGCGGTGCTCGCAGCTTCCGCAGCGCAGGCATGCGTCGACTTTCCTCCAGCAATCGTCAGCGGTGTGACCAGGCTTGTCACAGTGCTTGCAATTGCTCTTGCTGGAGTGTTGGATACGAAGACCTTCGGTTTCCTTTATTGGCTGGATCCTCCATGATTTGAAGGGACGCTTCTTGCCGTTGTTCGGCTTAGCAGATGACTGACCCGAGGTCATTTCCTTTTTCACAAACTTCCCTTTTATACGGTCGGTGAAGTCTGTAGCATCTTCCAGCAACTGACTTCTTCACCATCTCGGTGTAGGTCTGGATGTAGAGAGGTGCGAGTTGAGTAATGTATTGAGGCTTGAGGCCGTTGAGAGAACGCTTAGCCTTCATCTCTCAGTGTTCACCAGGTGTTTAGCATATCGTGCCAGTCTTGAAAACTGGGCTTCATACTCGGCCACAGTCGAGCTCCGCTGTTATGAGCAGTGATTCCGCAGCCTTCCATTCTTGGACACGCTCCGAGAAGTATTTGGAATTGAAGGCTTCTTTGAACTGGTCCAGGTGAATTGACCATAGCTCTGGTCGCTTCAACAGACTCCCACCAAGCGCGGGTGTCCTTTTCCAGTTGGAAAGTGGCTAACAGGCTTATCCCCGCTGCACATTGCATGACGGGGGAAAATTCTTTCCGTCTCTTTGAGCCAGTGCTCAGCTTCATCCGGATCCGTGGATCCACTGACCTAGGTGGGTTCAGACTCCCGAAGTATGATGTAGGTCGCCTGCACCACGATTGCCACCTCCTTGGTAGCTTGCACAATCGCACGCATCAGTTCCTGGAGGGTTTGTTGCATCCCCCTCATTTGAGCACATTAAACAGTCATCTTGTTGCTTAGTTCCTACAAAAATAACTTATTGTCATGATATTGTTGTGGAATTTAATTCGTGCGTGTGTGAGTTCATTTTAGCTAGTTACTCTTGGCTTAAACCACAACTCACATAGGTAGGACAATTGACGCTAGTCGAGGCAGGTTACCTAGATCCTATACTTAAGAAACCTAGGCTCTGATACCACAAAACGGTCACGCCCCGAGGCAGAATATCAGAACGCGAGGCAGTTGCAAGTAAACAGGTATAGAGCGAGTACTAGACATCAAACCATTGCACAATGAATAATACTAAAGATAAACCTTCTCATTAATAACTTTCAAATGTCTAGTTACAACCACTAATATCAGAGCCATTCTATAGGGCCCAATTACATAGAAATAAAAGCAAAAGACTAACTATGACTCTAACATATTGCTAGGACACTAGGGTACTCGTGACGTCACTCCTGGTCGTTCCCGTCCTCTTGAGTGTATAGTTCATCCTCGGTCTCACCTGAGAACACAACGACAAATAACGCAGGGTGAGCGATAACGCCCAGTAGGAATTAAATCTCAATAGTCAAGCAGGCTTTAATGATTAATGTATTAAAAGATAGAGGAACTATGATAGAGCGAGAGAGTCGAGTAAAAGATGCAGGATAGCACTGTGAACGAAATAGCACAACTTTCCAAATATAGCAAGAGTGTCGAGTATAGCACAAAATAGCAAGATGACCATAGCACAATAGCACAAAGTATAGCAATAGCACAAAGTATAGCAATAGCAACAAGATATAGTATAGCACTTTTGTCAATAGAAATGAAAGAAATAGCACTTTTATGTGTCATTTAGATAGTCGAGATAGATAGCACTCGAGTGTAATGCCAAACACTCTGATCATTTAACTCCCATGGGCACTAGCACTTTCGGGGGAACATCCCAGGACTAGATCGGGCCCTTTATATAATGCCAGGCATTGGTTATATTGTTTATCTTTAGACAATCAGTCAATGGCCAATATAGAGTACCAAGAAAAAGATTGGAGCACTAGATGAATAGACGAGATAGTAGAATGAACGTGAAAAGATGAGCGAGTAGAGCATAGATGAGAGCTAGTGGACATTACACAATACCAAGCGAGTAAACATGCGATAGTAACAGTTGCACAACACGTGTACGTGGTGTTGGCAGTCAGGTGGAACTCACGACTCTACCACTGGCCAAGTGAAGCACAGGTCCAGAGGTCCAACGTGATTCAAGATAAGAGCAAACTTCTAATAGCCGTTTGGATCATATTGATCCCTAGAGGGTGTAATAGGTGTTAGGGTACAACCGGCTCGTCGACCATGTGGGAATCCATGGACAGAGAGACTTACGGAGGCCTTGAACGAAGACACTAGTCCGACAGAAGGAGTATCCGACGGAGAGTTGTCCAAGTCAAGAGAGTGTATATATAGAAATTGAGTGCTCGACGTTCTAGAGGAATTCTAGAACAGTGGAGCGTCAGTATCGGTGTTCCAAAACATCGCGAGAAAACGAACACAAGTATATTTAAAAATGAGGCATTTAATGACATAAATTACTAGATGATTTATGTACACATGTTCTTGCCAATAATCCATATTTGGATGGTTCAAAGTGTGTGTAAGTGTCATGAAATTGTAGATAGAAAAGATCATGTGTAGGTATTTCAATCACACATAAATGTTTAATTTATAACAAGTGTAATCTTCTATGCGTATGACTGTTAAACAAGAGTACAAGCATTGTGGAGAGTCAGAACATCAAAATGTTGGGTTTTATGCAAAAAGGAAAGAACGCGACCCACCCTTGTAAGGGTCATGATAGGGTTCGAGCAGATTGCGACGGGGTCTTGTACAGGTCGCGACAGGCTTGACTTTTCGGGCAGCAGGTCGCGACGAGGTCAGATGAGGGTTGCGACGGGGTCCACTGACTGGGCAGCCAGATCGCGACGACCGGCCCTGTCATGATCAGATCGTGATAGGACGCTCTGTGGCGACACCCTTGTGAACGCGGGCTATTGGGCCATTGCGTTCACAGGGTCTATGCCCGAGTCCGACAGGGAGAGTGCAGTGCTTGGATTGCAGACCAGACTTTCTAAGTTTTGACACAGGGTTGTTCTAAAATTAAGAACAAATTGTACAGTACATGAAAAATTGCAAAACTAGTTTTAAACAGATCCAGACATATATGGGTAGTTCCAGTAAATCAGAATCTGGAATCAACGAAAGTTTCAGCATGGTTTAATAAAGAGTATTCAGGACAAACATAGAACAAGGTATAGTTGGGATCAACGAATTAATTCGCATGCTAGGATGGATGGAAATTAGGGCTTTCAGGGGAAAAAGAAGCCTAACATTCATCAGTTTCTATAGTAAAAATCTCATGGCATGAGGACGAGTATAGATGAAGATATGAATTTAATAAGAGGGTTCGAGGTCATGAAGTTCATAGAACTTTGAAAATTGAGAACTAAATATTTGCTCGATGGAAAAATATGAAATGAAAGGGCTTTTGTTCCTGATACGAGACATCCTACAGAAAACTTTTCATGGTTTATGCTTGTGAGAATGCCTACCTTTGACTCATTTTGTCTTCTAGGGTTAAGAACTTGAAGAACTCGGGGAAGACTTGAGGATTCCTCCTCCTCCACGAATTCTCCTTTCCCTTGGCTCCTTCCCACGTCCAACAACCCCTTGGCACGAGCTAGGGCCGGCCATGAGGGTTTTAGAGGAGTATTTAAGCATCTCCCCATTCTATTTCCTATTATGACTCTAATTCCTATTTATTCCGAATTTCCTATTTCCCTCTCCTCTTTTTAGACAAGAGATCTCCTAATTGGGTTAGGATGGGAGCTAATTTCGTGGCCAACCCATTAGGGTAGGTTTAGGAATCCCAGTCCAACTCAAACTACCATTTTAATGCATTAAATAACTCTTTTCTATTTAAGTAATATTTCAATTACGAATTTAAGGTATTTTCCTATTATTCCCCTTTTAAAAATTCCTATTTTGGCCCACTAAATTCTATTGGGTCAATTTAATAAAGCCCATCACTTCTTTTCTTTTAATGGGTTTTAGTAAATTATCTTTCCATTAATTTCTATTTAATTTATTTGATTTTATTTGATTTTTCTAAAATTTAATTAGTTTTCTTTTTATATTATAATTTTTTTATTTTCAAAAATTTCAGGTTGCTACAAAATGACTACATGAACTACATGACTACTGATCTACATGTTACGTGCCACATGAACTACATGTCATTGTTATATGAACTACATGCTATATGTTAAATTGACCACTTACTACATGATGCCTAATTGCATGTTACATGATATAGATTAAAGATTTACTTGAAATTGTTTACATGGTACTTGACATTGAACATATGTTTTAAGGAATTGATTGCATGCCATCCCATATGAACATGTTTTTGAATTATGAGATGTAAGATATATGTTACATGAATTGTTTATGTTCATGATAAATAACCATGTTATACAAAGAATGATTGCCAAATGACTTAGAACATGTTAATAGGAAGAGTTATATGATATCAAGGATGTGGTAGGATATGTTATCATGTTTTAAAACCTAGTATATATTATATCTTGAACTGTCTTTCATGTGACTTGCTGGGTCTTGTAGACTCACACTTGACTAACATTTCAGGAGAGTCAGAGGACACCCAGAAGTTAGTGCACACTGACTCGGAGCGTGAGGACGTGGAGACTTAGTGAGTTACTTGAGTGTTTGAGAGATTATGTATGTGAGAACATGATGTATTTTGAATTTATGCATTTGGGCTTATGGATTGTAATAATTGGACTATTGCTATCTTTCCGTTATGCTTTAGACTTAGTATTTGAATATGATGTTGATTGAAAATTTGGTTCCATGTTCCATTGCAAATTTGTTGGAATTAAATTGTCATTTATGTATGTCTCAATCTGTACCGTCTATTGTTAGATAATTTCCACTATAATACCTCTATTGGATCCAATATGAGTTGGAATAACTGTACTGGATCCAAGAGGGGCGTTACAAAGGACACCTCAGCAAAATGGAGTAGTTGAGAGGAAGAATAGAACATTGTTGGATATGGCTAGGACCATGCTTATCAGAATACAACTTACCAAGATATTTTTGGGCAGAAGCCATAAATATAGTGTGCTACATTATAAATAGGGTCATGATCAAGCCAATCCTGAAGAAGACTGCTGATGAACTGTACAAGCAATGAAAGCCCAAGATCAGCCATCTCAGAACATTCGGTTGTCCATGCTTCATTCACAACACTTAGGTAAGCTGGATTCCAAATCTGATGAAGGAATCTTCATGGGGTACACTTCTAAACCAAAGGCTATAGAGTTTTTAATAAAAGTATTTTATAATTGAACAATTGTTCATGTTATCTTTGATGAAACTAACCTTCCTGAGAAAGGAAGTAGACGTGATGATGAAAATGTAGAAAATCTATCCAAGAAACTGAAAGATACATCTATCAAAGATAATGAAGATCCACCCTTGGAAGAATTGCACAAAAGGAATTATACATGATGATCTTCTAAAGGAATGGAGATACAGGAAGGATCATCCAAAAGACAACATCATTGGAGATCCATCAATTAGGGTAAGAACAAGAAGTAATGTCATTCCTTGCGATTACTTAGCATTGTATCTTAAATAGAGCCTAAGACAGTCAATGAAGCATTGTCTGATGAATCTTAGATTTTAGCCATGCAAGATGAACTTATTAGTTCAGGAGAAATCAGTTTAGTCCTTTATTCTGAGACCATCAGATCATCTTGTGATTGGCACCAAATGGATGTTCAGGAACAAATTGGATGAAGCTGGTGTTATCACTAGAAACAAGGCTAGACTGGTTGCTCAAGGTTATTCCCAGGAGGAAGGCATAGATTTCGAGATGAAACCTATGACCAGTGGCTAGACTAGAGGCTATTAGAATATTACTTGCTTATTCATGTGCATTGGACTTCAAACTTTTTCAAATGAATGTAAAATCTACATTTTTAAATGGTTATATAAAGGAGGAAGTCTATGTAGAATAGCCTCCTGGTTTTGATGATCTAGATTTTCCAAACCATGTTTTTAAATTGCATAAAGCTTTGTATGGATTAAAACAAGCACTTAGAGCATGGTATGAAAGACTTAGTGCATTCTTATTAAATCATGTTTTATCTGAGGTCAGGTAGATAGCACATTGTTCATTAAATCAAAAGCCAAGAACATATTACTTGTGCAAATTTATGTAGATGATATTTTATTTGGATCTACTGATGAATCTCTATGCAAGTATTTTGAGAAGCTCATGCAGGGAGAATTTGAAATGAGCATGATGGGAGAGCTCAACTATTTTCTTAGATTACAAATTAAGCAAGGCAAAGATGGCACACACATTTGTCAAGCAAAATATACCAAAGAACTGTTAAAGAAGTTTGGGTTCGACAATGCTAAACCACTGTCCACTCAATGAGCACATCCACAAGGTTAGACAGTGACAAGGAAGGTAAGAAAGTTAATTAGAAACTTTATAGAGGCATGATAGGTTCATTACTGTATTTAATTGCCAGTAGACCTGATATTTTGTTCAGCGTATGCATGTGTGCAAGATACCAGTCTGATCCCAAAGAATCTCATCTAATATCTGTTAAAAGAATATTAGATATTTAGCTAAAATTCATCATCTAGGTCTATGGTATCCAAAATCATGCGAAATAGTTTAGTTGGATATTCTGATGCTGACTATACTGGATGCAAAGTAGATAGAAAAAGCACCAGTGGTGGCTATCAATTTCTTGCAGGATGCTTGATTCGTGGTCCTCAAAGAAGCAAAATTCAGTAGCACTATCAACAGCTGAAGCTGAATACGTAGCTGCTGGAAGCTGTTGCACTCAACTCTTATGGATCAAACAACAACTTGAGGATTATGGATTGCACATGATGACCATCCCATTGATGTGCGGCAACACAAGTGCGATAAATCTCATGAAAAATCCAGTACAACACTCCAGGATGAAACATATAGAGGTCAGATATCATTTTATTATAGATCATGTAGCTAATGGAAACATAAATATTTCTTTCATAGATACTCTGAATCAGTTAGCAGATATCTTTACAAGGCCTTACCTGAAGAGAGATTTACGTCTCTTAGAAGGGAATTAGGCATGTGTAATTTGTGATAGATATGTCTGTGTGTAACTGAAATAATAATTTTCAGAATAACACTTGCTCTTCCTGCTAAAATTTTAAGCAAATCATTTAATTGTGCGTCATAAAGTGTTATGGCGTTTCAAATCATTTCTTTATTACTTGCGCTATCTTCTCCTCTTTTGTCGTTATCCACCTTTAATGCTCTGGCGTTTCAAAAGGTTATTTTAAGTCTCACCCTTAAGCCCGCAATCCTTGCCTCCGTATCGATTTCCTCTCTCTCTCTCTTATCTCCTTCAACTTGCCTGCTCGCAAAACCCTTATCGATTTCAGACTTCCCTCTGAGTGGTTTCGAAGGATCTCTCTTATTTCAGCTATGATGTGCATGTCAACAGCCGTAGAACAAGTCACATCTGATGGTCAAGATATGTTCTATATTAGGGTGATTCCTTTAAGCACGACTCTCCATAATTGGACACCCATATATATAGATCATATGAAGGTATTTTCACAGCAAGAAGCCACCATATCAAAACCTAAGCAAAACCAAGAAAAGGCTTTCTCTCTCTGCTGCTCTGCTTCAACTCTCTATCCTGTTCAAGGAACATCCATCTCACGAGCGGAGTTGAAGTCGGTTGTCCACGAATCAAGCTTCGTCTACATCATCTGATCTTCATCAACATGAAGCCTGGAGTTTTCTAGACGACTACCCGAAGAGTTCACATCTGGATTGTTTCTACATTTGAACTCTCCTTCTTTCACTTTTCACTACTGGTGTGTGTGGTAGTGGTTCGAGCATCCCTTGGGCTTGAACACGGGTGTGTGGTGTGTTCTGATTGCGTGTGTTTGCATCAGACAATGTGCGTTGTTGGGTTGAATGCATATTCATATCATTTCCCTCCTATTTTGATGATGACAAGAGGTAATTTTAAAGCAATTCAATTGAAACATGTCAAAACATCATACCTGAAATCAATGTTCAAAAAGCATATTTCAAATCACATTTATCATTGATGTTCATGATAATCATTTAACTAATGATATATGTGTTTAATTTTCAGGTACAAACATTTTTATGCAAAAGATGTGTCGACACACCCATCAATGGTGTCGACACAACAACACATATTCAAAGGCAAAATGTGTAAAAATGTTGAGACTGTGTCGACACGAGTCAAGAGTGTGTCGACACGAGTTGCAGTTTTTCAGAAATCAGTCCACCCAGGTTGACACACTCTCAGAGCAGGTCGACCTAGACCCAGTTCCCAGAACAGCTAGTTTGAAGAATTGGGACAGCAGGTCGACACACTCCCAGAGCAGGTCGACACGGGACCTTCTTCCCATAACAGCATTTTCCATAATTTGGACAGTGTGTCGACACCACCACCAGGGCAGATCGACACACTACGGGAAGTTTTCATCTTAAAGTGGATGGGTGCCACGTGTCAGCCCAGGCCGATGGGAATCAACCTTGGATTGTGTGCCCTTATACCTAAAAGGTATCTTTGGACTCTTTTGGGTATAAAAGGACCTCTATTGGCCCTCCATCCACGTAAGAGAGACCCAACTGCCTCTCAGAGCCTCCTGAAAGTTCCCTGGAGGCTACAAGAGGTTGTCTCCCTCCTCTGCTCTCCAGTGCTTCCAGAAGACCAATTCTCACCAATCCAAGTGTGAGAATTGGAGTGTGATCCCTGAAGAATCCTCAGAAGCATTCCAAGGAAGCAGATCCTGTAGAAGCCTTCGTTGGAGAAGAATTCAAGGAAGATCCAACAACTCCAAAGTGCAGAGCATCGGTGTTGGACTTCAAGATTGCAAGCTTCTTTCCAATCCAAGCTTCTACAAGGGAGTACACTTGAAGAACGAAGCTATTTAATACAATTCACTGTACTTTTGTTCTTCTGAGATATCTTTGAGATTATGCAAGTGCTTCTGCATATCTCTCATTAGTGTTCTCACTTTCGACTAGATCTATTGCTAGAAGGTCTATGTCTTGAGTTGGTGTCTAGCAATCATTGTGTGAGCATTGTGCTCAAGTTGTGTGAGCATTGTGCTCAGGTTGTGTGAGCCGTCGTGCTCAGTTTGAGTTGTCTAACTCAAGGGTGTGTTGAGCAGTCTTGCTCAGTTGTTCTAGAGTAGTCTTGCTCTAGAAGGTGTGTGAGTTGTAAGCTCTCAAGTGTTGGAGTTGTCAGGCTCCAGTGGGTGTGTTACCCAGTTGTGTTAGTGAATCCTCACGGGTTGTGAGGGGTGGATGTAGGAATCACTTGGGTGATTTCCGAACCACCTAAAAATCCTGGTGCACTTGTCTATCTGTGGTTTGATTCATTATCCGTTAGATGCTTGCATAGGATCGTTAAAGTTCACTTAATCAACTGATTTCATATCTGCTTTTACCAACTCACTCAAATATCATCAGATCTTTGACTTTTCACTGATAAAATTGTCTCTGATTCTAAAGTGTTTTTTAAATGCTTAAGCTTCCGCAAAAGTGGCTAGATCTATTCATTCCCCCCCTTCTAGATCTTTTCCACACATTCACCTCGATCCTTCAATTGGTATCAGAGCGGGTTTACATCGATCTGATTGATCTGATTGAGCAGTTTTTGTTTCTGAGTGTGGTGTGTTTGATTGTTTACTCGTTTGCTTGTTTGCTTGCTTAGTTCTCTCTCTGTGCAATTTCTTTAGAGTCATGGATTCAAAGGGTTTCATAGCTGAGGGCCATTCCATAAATAGGCCACCATTCTTTAATGGAACAGACTATTCTTATTGGAAGAATAGAATGCAAGTATTTCTGAGGGCCCAGAACTATGAGATCTGGAAAGTAGTTGAGGTGGGTCCCTATGAGAACCAGGGAGAAGAAGATACCTGGACAAGGGAACAGATAAGGAAAGCCACATTGAATTATAGTGCCATGAACATGATTCAATGTGCTGTCCATCCCAAGGAGTATTCGAGAATCTCTATGTGCAAATCTACCAAAGAGATGTGGGATAAACTCGAATTACTCTATGAGGGAACATCTCAGGTCAAGGAGACCAAGGCAAATATTTTAGTTTCAGAATATGAACTTTTATGATGAAGTCTAACGAAAACATTTCTGAAATGTTTGCCAGGTTCATGGTGATAGTCAATGGACTGAAGGCCTTGGGTAAGGAATACACTGATGCAGACCTGGTAAGAAAAATCTTGCGTTCACTTTCTTCAGTTTGGCATACTAAGGCACTGTCATTGAAGATTCAAAAGATTGTCCAAAATCTCTTTGGATGAATTGATTGGATCCTTAATGACATATGAAATCAACTTAAAAAGAAATGAAGAACACATAATTAAGACCAAGCCTATGGCACTTAAGGCCTCTTCAAGCAATAAAGATAAAAGTCAGGAAAAGACAAGCTCTGAAGAGTCTGAGTCAAATGAGGATGATGAGATGCCCTCATGACCAGACAATTCAGGAAATTCTTGAAATATAGAAAAGGGAAAATGGCTGGGAAAAAGAAATTTTCCTCAGGTAAGAAAAAACACTTCCTCTTCTAATTTCAACTAGAATCACAAAACTGACGAAAATATTGTCTGTTACAGGTGCAACAAACCAGGACACATGAAGGAGAGTGTCCTGAGAACAAGAAGGATAAGCACAAGAAATTCCAGAAGTACAAGAAGCCAAAGGCCATGGTGGCCACTTGGTCTGATGAAGACTCAAGTGAGGAAGAAGAAGAGAAGAAATCCTCAAGTTCTGAAAGTGAGGAGGTTTGCTTCATGGCCAACAGCACAGATGAAAAGGTAAACACTTCCTTTGAAGACTATACTGTTGAAGATTGGCAGGATGTGTATGCAGAATGTTGTTGAAAGATACTCTGAAATGAGAAAAGAAAACAAACACATCAAAAAGAAAATTGAAAATCTTTACCATAACCAATCTTCAAATAATAGAACTTGTGAACTGGAAACTGAAGTAACAGAATTGCTTGAAGAAAAAGAAAATCTCCTGAACCTAATAATTGATGATCTAAAGCTTGCCTCTCAGAAGGCCTCCCAAGAATTCAAAAACTTAACAGAAAAGCGGAAATTGAAAAATAAGAAAAACAACAGAAAATTGAAGAAATTATAACTCTTAAAAACCAGCTAAAGGAAAGGGAGGAGGTTATCCAAACTTCACAAAAGGCCAAGATAACCTAGAGGCATTGCTAGGATCCAACATGACAACCACATCTCATGGATTACGATTCAACAAAAAGAAACCAACAAAAGATAAATCTGGTGAGAAAAAGGGAAGAAAAGCACCATTGATTAAATTTGTCAAGGGTCCTAATCTGGAAAACACAGAAATTCAACAAACAGCAAACAAAACCTTAAACAAAAAACACCAAACAAAGCAAAACTCAAAAAACACAAAGAAGACTATCAGGTCGACATAGTCCCCTGACAGGTCGACACCAGTTCACAAGAAGAAGACTCTGTGGCTGTTGTGTCGACACTAGTTCAGAGAGAGGTCGACCTGCTCTACACAAAAATCACAAACAACTCAACCAAAAATTCAAATAAAAATCTGAAAAAAAAGAAAAAGGTAAAAGAAATGATTCATAAAAAACCTTGGACCTCCAAGACAACATTTCAAGATGATTGGACTAATCCTTGGAGCCAATGGTATGAAAATCTCTGTTGGTATCATCCTCAATTCTATTATCCAAATTTCTTGATGTACCAACAAAACCCATGGATTCCACCTCCTAATCTCAACTCCAATTTTCAAATGAAAAACTCCCCTCCTCCCAAAAACAAAGATCTTGGTGCTTTCATTCCTAAAAGAAAGAACAAATAGAAAAAGGCTGAAAACACCAAAGTAACAAAACAAAAGTCAAAAACAAATCAAATTTGGGTGAGGTGAGAAAGGATTTGATCTGTGCTCAATCATACTGATGGTCCCAACTCTGTTTGGGTATCAAAATCTTCTCTCCATTGATCTTTTTGCAGGAAAGTCGTGCACCCAAATCCAATGTATGGTTCCTTGACAGTGGGTGTTCATGACATATGACTGGAGATAGAGCAAAATTTTCCTGTCTGATTGAAAGGAGGAGGGAGGGTCAGTTACTTTTGGAGGTAAAAATAAAGGAAAGATCTTAGGATCTGGAAAGGTTGGTCAAACTTCTTCAAACTCAGTAGATAATGTTTTATTAGTTGATGGTCTTGATTATAATTGCTCAGTATCAGCCAACTATATGACAAAGGTCACAAAGTTGTGTTTGAATCTGATTTTTGTAAGATAATTGATTCATCAACTGATAAAATCAAATTCTTTGGAAAAAGAGAGAAAACAATGTTTACATGATCAACCTTAATAAAAACTTTTCTAAAAACTTTGTTTATTGCAAATAAAAATGAAATTGCATGGACTTGGCACAAAAGACTTGGCCATGCAAGTTTCAGAACTTTGAATAAATTGTTAAGATTGAAAATGGTTAAGGGTCTTCCTGAATCTTTTTCTAATGTTGAAGATCAAGTTTGTGGGATCTGTGCTAAAGGAAAACAAACTAGGAAATCTTTTAAAACCTTCAATGAGGTACTTACATCTAGCCCACTAGAACTTCTTCACATGGACCTTTTTGGGCCAACAAGAGTTCTAAGCTTGAGTGGCAAAAGATATGGGTTGTAATCATTGATGATTTTACTAAATTTACTTGGTTATCTTTCTATCCCACAAAAGTGATACTTGCCTTGAATTCAAGAATTTGTACCACTATCTTAACAACTTATTCACATAAAATAAAAAATATTTTAACTGATCATGGGGGTGAATTTGATAACACATCATTTTCTGATCTATGTGCTGAATTTCAAATATTTCACAAGTTTTCTTCACCTAGAACTCCAGAACAAAATGGAGTTGTGGAAAGAAAGAATAGAACTCTTGTGGAAATGGCTAGATCCATGCTCTTAGGAAGTAATCTGCCAAATCCTTCTGGGCTGAAGCTGTTAACACAGCCAATCATATCCTAAATAGAGCTTTGATCAGACCAAAGATCAGAAAAAAACCCCCTATGAATTGTTGAAAAACAAAAAGCCAAATGTTTCATACTTTAAAACTTTTGGGTGCAAATGTTTTGTACACAATAATAACAAAGAAAACCTTGACAAGTTTGATGCTAAAAGTCAGGAAGCTATCTTCCTTGGCTATTCTGAAGTGTCAAGGGCTTTCAAAGTGTACATTCTAAAAACCAAAACTGTTGAAGAATCTCCACATGTTATTTTTGATGAAAATTCCACTAATGATTTTAAATCTTGCAGGGAAAGACAAGACAATGAAGAGGATGAGACCTCATATGTGGATTCTTCACCAACCGTTGAGGAGATAGAAACATTGAAGAGAACCTGGACAACAACTCACCATCTTCAAGTGGTCAGGTAACATTGCTCCTGAAGTGGGCACCTCTCAACAGGTAATTTCTGAACCTCGATTTCTGAGAGATCACCCATTAGACAGTGTAGTTGGCAATTTAAATGATAGAGTTAGGACCAGATCTTCCTTTTTACAAAATGTTGAAGAGACCCACTAGCTCTAATTTCCCAAATTGAACCCAAGTCAATTGATGAAGCCTTATCCAGTTCTGATTGGATTAATGCTATGCATGATGAACTTCATCAATTTGAAAGAAATCAAGTATGGGAATTAGTACCTAGACCTAGTGACCAGACAGTGATTGGCACTAGATGGGTTTTCAGAAATAAATTGAATGAAACTGGTCAAGTAATAAGAAACAAAGCTAGGCTAGTTGCAAAGGGGATAACCAAGAATTTGGTATTGACTTTGAAGAATCATATGCCCTGTGTAGACTAGAGCTAGAAGTGTAAGAATTTTCCTTGCCTTGCATCCTCCATGAAATTCAAAGTCTTTCAAATGGATGTCAAAAGCGCATTCTTAAATGGATACATAAGGAAAATGTTTTTGTTGAACAACCTCCTGGATTTGAAAATGAAAAATATCCTAATCATGTTTTCAAGCTTAATAAGGCACTCTATGGTCTTAAGCAAGCTCTAAGAGCTTGGTATGACCGTTTGAGTACCTTTTTGCTTGAAAAAGGATATTCTAGAGGTAATGTTGATCAGACATTGTTCACAAAAACAGTAAAAAATTAATAATTGTTGTCCAAATTTATCTTGAAGACATAATATTGGATCAACCAATAAAGGCCTTTGCACTGAATTTTCAAATCAAATGAAGAGATGAGTTTGAAATGAGCTTAATGGGAGATTTAACATTCTTTTTGGGATTGCAGGTCAACCAAACACATGAAGGAATCTTCATCAGTCAAACCAAATATGTCAAGGAGCTATTAAAGAGGTTTGACTTTCAGAACCTTAAGCACTCAAGCACACCAATTGCCATTAATGCTAAACTAGAAGAAGATCCATCTGGTAAGTCAGTAGATCCAAAGACCTACAGAGGTATGATTGGCTCTCTGCTCTACCTTACAACTTCTAGACTGATATTCAGTTTGTGTGTGTTTATGTGCTAGATTACAATCCAATCCTAAAGAAAGTCACATGCTTGCTGTTAAACGAATTTTTAAATATCTTGTTGGAACATGTGACTTAGGAATTGGTATCCTGCTGGTTGCAAGTTAGATTTGTTTGCCTATTGTGATGCTGATTATGCTGGGTGTAAATTAGATAGAAAAAGCACAAGTGGCTTGTGTTTATTTCTAGGTGGGTGCCTTTTTTTTGGGCTTCTAAGAAGCAACATTCAGTTGCTCTGTCAACTGCAGAGGCTGAATATGTTGCAGCAGGTAGATGTGGAACTCAGATTCTCTGGGTGAAACATCAACTTCTTGATTATAACCAAGATTTAGGGTGTGTACCCATTCTATGTGATAACACAAGTGCAATCAATCTATCTAAAAACCCCATTCAGCATTCTAGAACAAAACACATTGAAATTAGGCATCATTTCTTGAGAGATGAGGTTGCAAAGAAATTTTGAACTCCACTTCATTGAAACTGATAAACAAATTGCAGACATATTCACTAAACCCCTTCCTGAAAACAGATTCTCATCTTTAAGGAGAGAACTTGGTCTTTGTAAATGTCCACCTTCTTGATCTCTCTTAAGGTCTGGGTTGAGTGCTATGCATTGTCTAAGGGGGAGTTCTTTACATTTCATAACTCTTTACTTCCTTACATTACATTGTTCATATCTCTCTCTCACTTTCAAATCTAATTCCTTTTTACAATAAATTCTCCAACTCTTATTGTGTTGACACCTCTTGGTATATCAAATGGTGTTTGGAGAAGGACAAGTTAGGCTTGTCTGGAAACCATTCATTATGCGAGAGTACATAACTCCGCCAAGTACTAAGAAGTTGATATGCAATAGTTGAGGGGGAGCTTTTATTGTTCAAAGAGAATACTCTTTCTGATTTCAAAAACTTGCTAGTTTTCACTTCCATTTCTTTTTGGTAATGAATTCTTCAACTCTTATTGTATTGAAATTTCTTGGTATATCAAATGGTGTTTGGAGAAGGACAAGTCAGGCTTGTCTGGAAACCCTTGACTATGTGTGAGTACATAACTCCGCCAAGTACTAAGAAATGAATATGCAATTGTTGAGGGGGAGTCTTGTTGTCCAAGAAGAAAATATCCTGATTTCAAAACATGCATATCTTTATTTTGATGAAAAATGGTTGAAATCATCATCTCAGGGGGAGCTAGAAAATTCACAAGTCATCACTTTGCAAAATTCACAACTTCTCTAGCATTTCATCAATTCCTTGCATGATGTCCTCATTCTAAACTCTAGAGTCTCAAAATAAATCTTTGAGTGATCTATTATATTTTTTACTAATCAACTTTCAACTATATGCCTCAACCCACAGAAATTCAGATTCCTTCCTAGACTAAACAACATCTTGTGCCTTGAACTTAAAACATTTCTTGTTTGCAACTGATGAATGGATGTATTTGATTTCTATCTCACAAATTCTCCAAAATCATTAAGAATCCAACAGAGCAATGGCACTTGTGCTGAGAAACTGCACACCTTCACAATGAATGAAGTGCCATGCATGTCATGAGGCACTGTTGCTAACTCTGTTCAAAGGGGAACAAAATAAACATAAATTCAAAACAACAGCAAAATGTGCTATGCTTTTTGATGATGACTGAGTAACTGGAAATATTGGCGTCTGAAAAAACGTATATTTTCATGTCAAAAGGCCATCATTTACCCCTTTGAGACTTGACAATGACTGAATCTTAAGTAACCACGGACTATGGTGTGTAAAAGCACTAGTACTAGTGACTGAAAAGAGATTATATCATTTGATAGTTTGTTAAAAGACCAATTGTAAGCATTATTGGAGATGTGTCTAGAAAGAATCATCCTCATTCCTCATCAAGTTGTTCTTTGAGATTGTGTTTTATTTTCAACACAACTGTATTTCGTCTAGATGATATCTTTATTCTTTTAAGTTGAGAAATATGGTAGATTATAGTTGGTTGTTAGATATATTATATCCCTCAATTTTCATTTTGGTGATTCAAGTCTTGGAATGCTAATATCCTGTTGGAAACTTGTTTGAAAACTGGAATTGTGATGAATTTTTGCAAATTATAACAAATGAATTTTTAAGCCTCTTAAAAATCCTTGAATTGATAATTCCTCTCATTGTTTATCATTCTAAGATGTCCCTAAATTTCTCAAAAATTTCTCTCAAAGATTCAAAGTTTCTTCAAAGGCCGTGTTGACACAATTCCCTCTCGTGTCGACACACTTTCGGTCAGGTCGACACACCCTTCATCATGTGTCGACACTGCCTTCTTGCCAGACCCTTTTCAAACCGTTTGGGTTCATGATAAGCCCTATTTGTCCTGCGGGGCAGTGCACCACTGCACCTCTTTTAGGCATCAGGTCGACCCGACGGCCTCTGTCTCATTGTTTTCGGCAAAGAAATCCTCCCAAATTCTCTCTCAATCGCATCAATCCTCATCATCTCTCCACTCTTCCATCTCCTCTCCGAATTCCACTCTCCTTTGCACCATGGTAGGAAATTGGGTCCCCGCCGTGGCGCAAGGTCCACAATGCCTCTACTAGGCCGATTTCGGCAGACAGTGCGTTTGCCCAGTCAGAAAGAAGGTCTAAGCGAAGGAATGATCCTGCCGAGCAACCAGGATCCTCCTCAGCACCTCAAAGGGCAGCCAAGAGAGGTAGACCATCATCTTCAGGAAGAGGTAGTTCTCCTCCAAACCCTAGAACAGAAATTCCGGGCGATTCTTCTGAAAATCCTGAGGATCATCTCCTCCTCTTCTGAGTCTTCTGAGTCTCAAGAGGATATTCCCTCAGTCAGTCAGTCAGTGCAGCCAAGTTGATTTTGGAAGCCCCGAATTCTAGACCTATCAGACATTCAGCTAGTAGACTCTTTTCCTGAAATTCAAACCTATTTCTCCTTTCAATCTTGGATACCCTTTATTTCTGAGTTTCAAGTCTGTTATCCAAGATTAGTCAGAGAATTCTACAAGAACCTCACCTGCACAGAAGAAGGATATAAATCTAAAGTTAAAGGAATAGCCATAGATATGCCAACTGAAATAGCTGCCTCCATTTTCAAAGTGCCAGATGAAGGGGCAGACTATCATGAGTTGAATTTGATCTACATGAAGCCTATTCCATCTTGACAGGCCTTCCTGCAGATGCATCAGATCCCAAACAGACCTATGTAACCAGGTTCAATGCCAATACATTTCCACCTGTGTTAAGGGTCATCCACCACATTTTGACCACCATAATTACCCCTCAAGGTGGTGGAAAGGATAGATTGACAGACATCCAGAGGTTCATCCTTTATTGCATGGTGAAAGACATCAAGATCAACCTCCATGTGATTCTCTATCAAATCATCTCTGAAACTACAAGAAAAGACCTAAAGAGATCACTTCCTTATGGGGCACATCTAACTCAGTATTCAAGCACTTTGGTGTGCCTTTGGAGAATGAGAAGTCCCAGTCTATTCCCAAGTCAATATCTACACCTTAAGAATATCCAGAAGTTTATGGGATTTAGATTGGAGGGCAATCAAATTAGAAGAGGGCCAGCTGTGGTTGAGGCTCCTCAAGCTCAAGAGGAACAGCCTCAAGATCAAGGGGAACAGCCCTAAGCTCAGGAGGACCAGCCTCAAGTTCAAGGGGATCAGCCCCAAGCACAAGAGGAACAGCCTCCAGCTGAAGGGGACCAGCCCCTAGATCAAGAGGATCAGCCTCCTGTGAATGAGGATCAGCCTCAAGTTCCTACTGAAGGTGACATTCCTTTTCATGCTCCTCTCTCACCTCAGCTTCCTCATTTCTCTCCACAACCCTCATTCCAACCATCCACATCCTCTGGTGGGCCTTCTATTCCACCAGAGTTGTTTTCCTTCCTCAATGACAAATTTGAAACCTTAAACTCCTCACTTCAAACCATGTCCACATCATTTGAGCTGAGGATTCAAAGACTGGAAAATACTGTATCTGCCAAGTTCATAGAACAGAAAGCTGCTTCAGACTATGCAGCTCAAAGGTTCAATAGATTGATTGGAACATTGGAGATGCCTCACTGCAACTAAAGGAGCATCAAGACAAGTTGGAGACAGTTCTTAAGGGAATATTGGCAAATTCCCAAGCAGATGTCTTCAACACCAAGCAAACATTGCATGAGATTTCCAGCACAAGACTGTCATTTGCTCATTTTTGGATGATTTGGAAAGTATGAGGAACTTCAATGAGCACATTGACAAGCAGATAACAGATTTGACCAAGGAATTCAAGATAATGCAAAGACCTGGTTGGTCAGCTGGTTCATCATCATCCTCACAACACAGTGCAGCTGATCTAACCAGACTCCAAGCCACCTTGATAGAGAATTCGGATAGAATGGAACATTTTTTGTGCACAAAAGTGATAACCATTCAAGATCAAATCAAGACTAGCTTGAACTTCATGGAGAAAAGACTATCTGACATAGAGACCATTCTTCTTCCCTCCTCCTCTCCTCCATCTTCTACTTAATGTAATTTCTCTTTTGATGATGTCAAAGGGGGAGGAGAAAGAAAGAAAGAATGCTTGTAATCTTTGGAATGACTGTAATGGTTCTCTTGTTAAATGAAATGAAATGCTTGCTTGGCTTGAATGATTTTCTCAATTGTGTATTTAATGTGATTGAAAATCTTTTGTGAATGTGATTGAATGATTACTTGTCAAGTTGCTTGACTTCTGTGTACAAAAATTATCATTTCAAGTAACATTGTGTTCCAAAAATACATCATCAACTGTTACTGAAAAATATCAAAAGGTCTTTGACAAGTTTAAACAAAAAGAAAATAAAAATGTGAATAACAAAAAAAAAAAAAATTGCTTAAAATCACACTTCATCAAAACCTCATGTAATATGGATTATTGTTGCCATCATCAAAAAGGGGGAGATTGTTGGGTTGAATGCATATTCATATCATTCCCTCCTATTTTGATGATGACAAGAGGTAATTTTAAAGCAATTCAATTGAAACATGTCAAAAACATCATACCTGAAATCAATGTTCAAAAAGCATATTTCAAATCACATTTATCATTGATGTTCATGATAAATCATTTAACTAATGATATATGTGTTTAATTTTCAGGTACAAACATTTTTATGCAAAAGATGTGTCGACACACCCATCAATGGTGTGTCGACAACAACAACACAGATTCAAAGGCAAAATGTGTAAAAATGTTGAGACTGTGTCGACACGAGTCAAGAGTGTGTCGACACGAGTTGCAGTTTTTCAGAAATCAGTCCACCCAGGTCGACACACTCTCAGAGCAGGTCGACACTAGACCCAGTTCCCAGAACAGCCAGTTTGAAGAATTGGGACAGCAGGTCGACACACTCCCAGAGCAGGTCGACACGGGACCTTCTTCCCAGAACAGCATTTTCCATAATTTGGACAGTGGTCGACACCACCACCAGGGCAGGTCGACACACTACGGGAAGTTTTCATCTTAAAGTGGATGGGTGCCACGTGTCAGCCCAGGCCGATGGGAATCAACCTAGGATCGTGTGCCCTTATACCTAAAAGGTATCTTTGGACTCTTTTGGGTATAAAAGGACCTCTATTGGCCCTCCATCCACGTAAGAGAGACCCAACTGCCTCTCAGAGCCTCCTGAAAGTTCCCTGGCGGCTGCAAGAGGTTGTCTCCCTCCTCTGCTCTCCTGTGCTTCCAGAAGACCAATTCTCACCAATCCAAGTGTGAGAATTGGAGTGTGATCCCTGAAGAATCCTCAGAAGCATTCCAAGGAAGCAGATCCTGTAGAAGCCTCGTTGGAGAAGAATTCAAGGAAGATCAACAACTCCAAAGTGCAGAGCATCGGCGTTGGACTTCAAGATTGCAAGCTTCTTCCCAATCCAAGCTTCTACAAGGGAGTACACTTGAAGAACGAAGCTATTTAATACAATTCACTGTACTTTTGTTCTTCTGAGATATCTTTTGAGATTATGCAAGTGCTTCTGCATATCTCTCATTAGTGTTCTCACTTTCGACTAGATCTATTGCTAGAAGGTCTATGTCTGAGTTGGTGTCTAGCAATCATTGTGTGAGCATTGTGCTCAAGTTGTGTGTGAGCATTGTGCTCAGGTTGTTGTGAGCCGTCGTGCTCAGTTTGAGTTGTCTAACTCAAGGGTGTGTTGAGCAGTCTTGCTCAGTTGTTCTAGAGTAGTCTTGCTCTAGAAGGTGTGTGAGTTGTAAGCTCTCAAGTGTTGGAGTTGTCAGGCAGTGGGTGTGTTACCCAGTTGTGTTAGTGAATCCTCACGGGTTATGAGGGTGGATGTAGGAATCACTTGGGTGATTTCGAACCACTAAAAATCCTGGTGCACTTGTCTATCTGTGGTTTGATTTCATTATCCGTTAGATGCTTGCATAGGATCGTTTAAAGTTCACTTAATCAACTGATTTCATATCTGCTTTTACCAACTCACTCAAATATCATCAGATCTGTGACTTTCACTGATAAAATTGTCTCTGATTCTAAAGTGTTTTTAAAATGCTTAAGCTTCCGCAAAAGTGGCCTAGATCTATCATCCCCCCCCCTTCTAGATCTTTTCCACACATTCACCTCGATCCTTCAAGGTGTGTGATGTAGGGTTGAACTTGCTTATAAGTAGTTTTTTATGTGTGTGGTTGTGTTGATCAGACCAAGGTTAGTGGACTGATCTTTGTGGACTTGATCTAGAGTGGGTTGTGGTAATTGAGTTGTTGTGCTAAGTGTGTGTGTGTGTGTGTGGTTGTAGTCATCTTGAGTAGTGTGTCCTCACTGTGTGAGGGGTGGATGTAGGAGTCACCTGGTGGGATTTCCGAACCACCTAAAAAACTCTATGCAATGGTTTGATATTGTCTCATCGTTAGATGCATGGATAGGGGTTCGATTAAACTCCTAACATTCACACACTAGTTCACATAATCTGATTGTTCAATTGTCTCACACACTTGTGCACTGAATCACATCAGATCAGTGGGGGTTTAATTGAGTAGGTTCATTATTTCGACGTAATTTTTAAATTACTTAAGTTTCCGCTGCAAATCTATTCTACACCCCTTCTAGCTTTGCCATCACCGAATTATGATCCTAAGTTGGTATCACAGCAGGTTTTCTGTTCATCGGTTGTGATTTGGTAGATATATTTTTGTGTGCTTAATTGCTCATCTAATTCTGAACTGATTGATTGTTTTTATCTGACTCAATATTCTTTTGATTAGTATAATCATCTTAAACATACTCAGAAATATGGCTAAGTTCTCAAGTATCATAAATAGACCTATGATCATTGAGTTTAATGACAATGTTGATATTATGCAGGACTCCTCTATGAGTTTAATGACAATGCTGATATTATAAGTTCTTGGCCGCTCATGTGCAGGATTATTTCTTCCTTCTTTCTTCTCATTCTTGTTTCTTATCCTTGCTCAAAAGCCTCATGTTTAGGTGTTTTCCATGTACTCACACTTGACTTTAATTCTGAAAACACCCATAGAAGTGTTGTTCTAATCCTTGTAACCATGTTTTGTCTAACGTTTATGTTAGGTTCAAGCATATTGAGAAAACTCATTCTAATAGATACAAGAAATTGTTGGTCAGGAGGTGTGGCACCTCTAGTTCTCATCTTACCTTAAGTTTCCATGCCACAACATACCCCTATTATACCTCTTGTTCCCTTCATATCAGTAATGTTTAGAACTGTATACCAGATCCTTTTGATGTTGTCAAGCATGGTAGAAATCTTCTTATTAGTTGAATGACAATATGCTTTGGAAGAGTTATGTTCCGGCTAGCACTCGTTGTAGGTATATATGACTCATTATAGGTATATATGACTCAGTTGCCCCTGTCATTCTACTTGATTCCTTCATATAGAGTAGGGTGAGAAGACGTATTCAAGACCCTCTTTGATGTGTAACCATGCATAAATTCATAGTACCATATAGGAGTGTCTTCGGAGTATGTATTACCATTTCTAGCAGCCAGACCTGCAGCTGTCGACAGATGGGAAGTATCTGTCGACATGCTTCAAGTTTCCAGAACCCAGAGCTTCTGGAAAACCAGTAGTTGTCGACAGATGGCTCTTATCTGTCGACAGATGGGTCTATCCTGTCGACAGCCAGGCCAGGCCTGTCACAGGTACTGTCCAAGCTTCGTAAATCTGATTCTGGAAGCATGGACCTGTCGACAGCCACTTCCTGGCTATCGACACATGTTGTTCTGCCAGTGTTCTATTGGCCCTTTTGGTACGGTAGAAAGCTAACCTAGAGGGGGGGTGAATAGGTTTTTCTGAAATCTGAAATAGAAACTTAAACATAGAAAATTATCACTTAAAAATTGGGTTAGTTAAGTGTGATAAAGAGTAGCAGTGCGGAACCAAAAAAACAATCACACAAGGACACAAGGATTTATCCTGGTTCGGCCCTTCCCACATGGAGTCCTACGTCCAGTCCCCAAGCAACTCTTGGGATTTCACTAACCAAGGGTATAGTCCCCCTCAAGGACAATACAACACCCAGCACCCCAGCTGGGCTTCTTTCTTTCCCAGGCAAGGAGGCAGCCCACTTCTTTCAGGTAAAGAAGCCAACCTCCTGGTACAAACCCCAATGCGGTTCTGCTAGACACAAACCTCTAGCTAGGTTCTACACTGTATACAGTCCTACAACTAGACAAAGATCTTTCTTAGAAAAGAAAGAACATGGCTAAGAGTTGGAACAGATGAAAACTAACTAAGAGAAACTCTCAACTAAAAGACTCTCTCCCCCAGATTACATGATGCAAATAGAGAGAGTGGAGAGAGGAGAAGGAGCTTGAATGCTTGAGTGCTTCAGTTGCTTGAACACTTCTTTTTGGCTTAGGCTCTTTCTCTCTTTTCCTTTGAGTGTATGTGGCATTGAGGTTCCTCACTGGTTGTACACTCCTTCAAAGATCTTCAAGAAAAGCTCTCTTTGCTTATTCTTCAGCCATGCTTCATCTTTTATATGAGCAATTTGAATAAATCCGTTGGAGTTCTAGCCATTGCTCATCTTCTCTTTCTTCTGATAATTTGTGGTCTACGAGATCTGCAAGCATAGAAGAAAGTGTTTAGATAAAAGAGTGTTTCTGTCAAAAAGCTTGCATACCTCTATGCTTCCTGTTTTCTCCCAGAAGTAGTAAGTGACCACCTTTTTGTCTGACAAGAGAACAGAGATCTAGAGAGATAAAAAACATATTCTGTCAGAAATATATTTGACTTTTCATTAGCCGCCAAGACATTTGAAATATAAAGGAAATCGATGTTTCAGAAAGAGCAAATTGTTGCGGTATCGAATCGTTGTTTTACTTATCGAATCGATGCAGTGATCAAATCGTTGTTTGCTTTATCGAATCGTTACAGCGACCAAATCGTTATGTAACTTATCAAATTAATGTCTTGGTCAAATCGATGTTCTCACTTATGAAATCGTTATGAGAACTAAATCGTTGTGAGAGCAAATCATTGTTTTGTTGGGTTGAGTGTGTATTTGAAACCTTTTAATGATGACTTTAATCATGACTAATTGACATCATTCATAATTTGATTTTGATGATGACGTTTTGTACACTTTGTACATATTAAAATGATGACTAATTGAACATGTTATACATTTTATACATATCACAACAATGCTTAAACAACATGTTTTTGATGTTTAATATCTCACATTTTAACGATAATTCTTGTATTAATGGTTACACTTATATTTTCAAGGTTACATAAATTTTGTACAGTGGTGTCGACACAGTCGCCTGTGTGTGACACAGTCTGCCTGTGGTGTCGACACAGTGCACCTATGTGTCGACACTAGTTCACTGTCCCAGAAGCCTATTCTGAAGTAGTAGCCAGTGGTGTTGACACAGTCTGCCTGTGTGTCGACACACTTTGACTA